>PVJH01011441.1:28279-68973 GCA_004026705.1 Nesogale talazaci | reverse complement strand
TTCCTCTTTCCTACTCCACCTTCCCTCCACCCTCCTGGCATCACCACTCTCACCCTGGTCTTGAAGGGGTCATCTGTCCTGAATTCCCCATGTTTCCGGCTCCAGTGTCCGTCCCTGGTCTAGCCGGATTTGTCAGGTAGAATTGGGATCATGATGCTGGGTGGAGAAAGCATTTATTTTTTCTTGGCATCACTGCCCTGGTGGTGGGAGTAGGAGGCCCAGCCTTTGCTCCGTGGAGCTGGAATCGAACCTCCATCCCAGTGGACCGCAGTCCCGCGCACAACCACTACGCCACCGGGGCTCAGCTGGAGAAAGCATTTAAGAACTAGAGGAAAGTTGCCTATTTCATTGCTGCTACACTGGACCTGACTGGCTCATCTCCTCCCTGCAACTCCTCTGTAAGGGGCTGTGTCACTTCATCTACTGATGGACTTTGGGTCCCCGATCTGTACTCCCCCCTCACTTATGATACGATTTTTAGTTTTGGGGTTCTTTAAATTTTTAGTTCTTGATACCCGCTCCCTTTGACATCTCGTTGTCACACAGGCTGGCGTGCTTCTGTCCTGTGGGCTCCGTTGCTTCTGAGCTCGATGGCCCACACCGCACTCTTGTGGCACTGTATACTTCTCCAGCTGAGCTCAGGAGCTTGGTCCCCCAGCCACGCCCAGTCGGCAGCTGGCTCCTCCCATACCAGACCTGCCCTCACTGCGCCACCGCCCCAGGCCTTTCAGAGCGGTGACTGCTGGTGCGCCAGTGCTCAGCCGGCTTTGTCTGAGGGCCTCCATGTTCAGCCGCTCACCACAGGTGGGTCAGGGGTTCAGACCTACCTCCTGCTCCGAGGGAGGAAACTGAGGCTGCCTGCTTCTGTGGAGACGAGGGATCCCAACGAATGCCCCGGTCACTGAGAACGTGTGCCTGCAGCCCACACACCGGAATGAAGTGCAGGTGTTGACTCTGAAGCCTGGGTCACTCCACATGTCACCCCGTTGCCTCCCCCCCCCCCCCCCCCCCCCAGCCGTGACCACCTGCTTTGGGGAACCAGTCCTGAAAGATCACTGGGAGCTGGAATCGACAGGAGTGCAGTGAGGTTTTTGTCACTGTATCACCCTCAAAACTTCCTCTTCACCCCAAACGGACCCCATTCATAAGTGGCCTTTCCCCCTCCTCCAGCCTCGGTCAGCCCTCTCTGCCCATGACAGACAGGTTCCTAACCCTGGACTTTCTGGGCCTGGTCTCCGTCACTCAAAATAGTGTTCTGTCAAGGTTCTGTCAAGCTCATAGCCAACTTCGGCCAGTGTGCGCTTTATGCCAGCCTGCCAGTGTGTGGATGGTCCGTGGCCTTCCTGCCAGTGTGTGGACGGTCCGTGGCCCTATGGTTTCTTAGCTAGGAGAGAACCAGCTGCTCCTCTTGGCTGTTGCTGTCCACACTTGCGGGGTCCTCTACGGGAAACGGTGCCCCTGGCAGTTACAGATTGCCCAGTGGTCTCCCTGTCCACCAGCACACCGAGGCCCCTCTGGTGTGGGCATGACTTTTCCTCTTTCTTGGGCGGGGACATCAAAGTGAGTGAAGAGCCATCGGAGAGTAACGTTAGTAGTGGCATGTTTAATTTTGTTAAGAATGAAATCATTCTCCTAGAGTGATTAATGAAGTGATGGTCTCTGCCACACGCACACGCACACACACACGTGCTTGCCAAGCAAACCTGTCACAGGCGCCCTCCCCTTCCAGCACACCTTGCTGTTCCCCTTGGGCAAGCCCTCTGCTCCCTTTCACCGGGGGGCTTCCTGCACCATCCCACTTACCTTGTTGGGGGCAGGGAGGGGGCAGCTGCAGGAAGCAGGCTAGGCTCACACCTCCCATCAGTGGACATTCTACAACGTCCAGCCTCAACAACAGCCTCGTGTTCAGTGTGGGATTCTCTGCCTTGTTCGCTGGAGCCCGTGCGTGGGTGACTCCAGGCGAGACGAGACACTGCACCATCTGCCTAGTGGTTCCTGAGCCAGACTCAGAAAGGGTCCCCACACTGGCCACGCAGTCTCACCCCGCCATAAAGCTTGGGCCAGGGTGCTACTCTGCCTTAGTGTACAGCTCAATGGTAAGAAGGGTGCATCCTGTCACGCAGTCTCCTCTCCCCACTCGTGTGTACCCACCCATCCTGGGGCCCACACTACCAAGGCCTGGGGCGCCTGGAGGGTGTGTTTGCAGACCCTCCCAGGGGCTCAGCCACTCGGGCGCAGTTACATTAAAGCCTTCGAGCCCCCGAGACCCGACGATGACTCCCTTACCCTGGGGTCAGCGTTCCACCAGCTGCGGGATGTGCTGCGGACCCCAGGCGGCCTGACCACGCTGCTGGCTTCCTCGACACAGCTTGCAGGCGGCGGGCCTCCACCTCGTGCCAGGCCGTTCCTGGCTGGCTTCGTGGTCCGCCTCGTCTGTCCCTTGACCCCGCTATCCATTCCCCAGGGCCATTGTCTCCTGGCCCCGCGGTCCAGCTCCTGGCCCCGGCCGCCCGGCTCTGCTTGGCCCGGGCGTTTGTTCCCCGGCCACAGCCGTCTGGCCCCGCGGCCATCTCCTTGGCCCCGTTCGTCCGTCCGTGGGCAGATCCTTGCTGTCTGGCCCCGGGGCTCCTCCGACCTGGTCATCAACGGCCCCAAACTCGCGGTTGCCCCACCGCCCAGCAGCTGTCCGGGATCGGAAATCCCGCCCTCGAAATCCCCGAACGACAATTGGTCGCCCCCGAGAGACCACGCCCACCCCACGACAAGCGCGGCTGTAGGAGGCCGGTTCCGTGGGCCAGGTCCTCCACGGCCAAAGCAGCCGGCTCGGGCTTTAGCTTTTCCGGGCCCCTCTGACTCCCAGACAGCGAGAGGGAAGGGCTCGTATGCAAATAAGTTCGGAGTTCCACGTTCCTGATTGGTGAGCGTGAGGGGAAAAGGGCAAGTGGGCTGGGCCAACTGGGGCCCTGATGGACGTGCGGACGGACCAATGGCGTCTGGAAGATAGGCAGTAGTGACCAATGGCGACAGAGGAGGCGGGCGAGATGACGGTGTGGCGGAAAGGTGGGCGAGGCGGCGGATGCTCAACAAGGAAGCGACTAGGGCGGTATGTAGTGATGGACGTGCAAGCAAACCAATAGTCTCGGGAAAGTGACAGGTGGGTGGCCAATGGCGACGGTGAGAGGGCGGGCGGCCGGAGGCTCCGCAGAGCTGTGTGGGAAGCGGCGAGGCGGGGCGACTGTGACGGATGTGCGTTCCGGCTAATGGCCGCGGTCAAACGGGCGGCGAGCGTCCAATGGCTCCGGTGAGGAGGCGGGGCTCGGTGGCGGTGGGCGGGCGGCCGGAGGCTCCGCAGCGCTGTGTGGGAAAAGGTGTGGGGCGGGACGACCGTGACGGGCGCGCGTCGCGACCAATGGCCGCCGGAGGGCGGGGGCGGGGGGCCAATGGCGGCGGCGCGGCCGGGGGCGGGGCGCGGGCTGCGCGGCGCCGTGCGGGAAGCGGCGGGGCTGCGGAGGCCGAGGTGCGGCGGCGGGGTGCGCGCGGGCCGGCGCCGCGTCGTGTTCCGGGGCAGGCAGGCGGGCGGGGCCGCCAGCGCTCCTCGGCGCCTCCCGCCCCCAGGTCTCCGTGGCTGCGGGCCGGCTGACCGGCTGGCCTGCGCGGGCCCCCCTCGCCGCGTCCGTCCGCACGCCCGCCGGGGCCGCCCGCGGAGCATGCGGGCCGGGCCCGCGCGCCCATGAGACGAGGATGGGGACGCAGGGCAGCCCGGTGAAGAGCTACGACTACCTGCTCAAGTTCCTGCTGGTGGGCGACAGCGACGTGGGCAAGGGCGAGATCCTGGAGAGCCTGCAGGACGGCGCCTCCGAGTCGCCCTACGCCTACAGCAACGGTGAGACCGCGGCCTGGGCGGCCCGCGACGCGGGGGGCGGGGGGGGGGCGCGTCCACGGAGGACTCTGCCCGGGGCACCTCTCTGCCCACGGCCGCCCCTGGCCGCAGGGCCACCCCCTGCGGTGCCGTTCACGGGGGCCTGTGAATGAGACCTGCCCTTTGCCCAGGCCCTGCCCGTTGGCCCGGGCTCCCCCAGTGGCCTGGCCCCCTCTGCCCCGTGTGCTCGGGGCTGGGTTGGCACGGTGGAGCTGTGCCCCCAGGGATTTTGGAGGCACCTCGTCTTAACCCTGCCTTCCGGGCCTGGGCGCTCGTGGGAGGGTGACCGGGCACCCCCTGGGCTGCAGGGGAGCGGGGAGGGGGCCAGAGGGGCCCAGGTGGCCGCCGTCCATCAGGGCCGCCCCAGGCCCCAGCGAGGATCCCAGAGGCCCTCTCTCTCTGCATGTGAGTGCCATCCGCTGCCCCCACGGAGGGCCGGGCGCATCATGGGCCCGGTGACAGCCACCCATTAGCTCTCTTGCGTGGTTCAGGCTGCAATTAAGAACCAGTGCCAGTGCCAGTGCCCCCGCCTGCGCCATGGCTTCCTCTCCTCCCGGCAGTATGAGTGGGGCCACCTGGCAGGGGCAGGCCGCTAGCAATGCCGTCAGCAGGAAGCCTGGGGGTCCCGGGCAGACCCTCCGCTTGGCCCTGTCAGCTTGAGGCCTCTTGGGGGGAGCCCTGGTGTGCAGGGCGACAGCTGAGCTTGTCCCATTCCGAGCTGCCAGGCACCCCTCAGAGGCAGATGAGGCGGTCGGCTGCCGTAAAGATTTACAGCCCGGAGAGCCGAACCTGCGGGCAGTTGGCTTGTACCTGTTGGCACACTATGAATCAGAGTCCACTGGAGGGCAATGGGACAGGGTGAAACAGAAACTGGAGCCGTGGGGCCCGGGGCTCAGTCCTCGCCTGCTGACCCAAAGGCCCTCGGAGAGCGATGAGGCATCCACCCTCGTCCAGATGACAGCCTTGGAGGCCGAGGGGACTGTCACGGGGGTCACCGTGAGTCAGAAGGAACGTAGCCGCAGCAACCACGTATGAACCTTGATCAAGCCTGGGGGGCGTGGAGCAGTGACTGAGACATGACCCTGGCCATCAAGGAGCCCCGGGCGACCCAGAGACAGTCAGCAGTCGAAGCCCACCGGTCAGTCTTTGGAAGGAAGGCGTGGCCTCTGTGGATGAGTCCTAGGACCTCCCAGGGCAACTCTGCCCTGGGGCCTGTCGGGTTCCTGGGGGTTGGCACTGACCCCATCGCAGTGGGCTCGGGCAGACACGAGAGGCCGGCGTGCAAATGACACCTTCTGCAAGCTGGATGGGACAGGGACGCTGGCACCCAGGCCAGAGAAGGGTCACGGAGATGGAGGAGGCCGAGGGTGGCGCACGTGTGGCTGGACTCTGAGGGCCTGAGCCTGTGGCATGATTGGCTTTCGATGGAGGGGGGCTTCACCCTCTATCCTGAGTGGTTCACCTTCTTGGCGCCTCGACGCCTGGTCCACGCGGGCGCACTGCTCCCCCGGGGCCTTGGCTTTGGCGATGTGAGGGTTCCTTGGTCAGGGTCAGGTCTCACACACACACAGAGGGATGGCGCCGCTGACACCTGCCCGGCTCACCTGCGGAGGTATGGGTTCTGCTGTTGATCCTTGGTGGACACAGTCAGCATGGCCTAGAACCTGTCTCCAGGGGTGGGGTGGGGGTGGGGGGGTTGCCTTGCCATCCTGCCTCCCCTGCCGCCTCCCTGGGGGTCTGAAGCCCCACCTGTGCTGACTGGCCAGTCGGCCTTGTCCCAGGTCGCTGCTCACCGCTCAGCCTGGAGGGACATCCCCAGGTGCAGTCCAGAGTCCCGGTCCATCCTGGGTGTGGGCCATACGGGGACCCTCCTGTATCCCCTTGGAACTGGCCTCCCCACAAAGGCTGCAGTGCCCTCCCCTACCCCCACGTGCCTACCCCCACCCCTGCATCAGGAGCACGAGGCATCTTCCTCCGCAGCAGGGCACATCCATGGTGTGTGTCCCCAGGGAAGGGGGGGGCCGAGTTGTCCTGAGACAGTCTGCTCTCCCGAGGCAGGACTAAGCAGCCCTGCCCTCGGCTGTGCCTGGGCACGTTTGCCACACTTCCTGTGACATGCTAACCACAGCGGGACAGTCCGGTGTCAGATGTGGACACCTTCCTGACCGCGGGTGGTCATTCATGTGACTGGTCCCGTAAGAGAGGACGCCCTTTGGAACAGCAGAGGAACCCTGCCCCAGGGCACCCAGGCCCCTGCTGGGCTCATGCATGGCTCCTCCCGGCACCCGGAGAGCACGGCTGCAGGGTGCCATGCAGCCCCCTTGTCTGGTGAGATGAGCCATGTGTGAACGCCTCCTGGCACCTTCCTCCGGGAGCTGGCACCGGGGGCTCCAGCTGCTTGGAAGACTGGGGGTTACTCTTGTGATTCTCTTTTAAAAGGTGCTGACCCCATGCAGGATGCTGGAGTCAGGGGTCAGTCAGCCCGGGCAGGTCAGTGCCCGGGTTTTCAGAAGAGACTGCCAGGCCTCACTCTCGTCCACGGGGACTGGAGTCGCTGAGCACGCAGGGAGGGCCACCGAGTGCAGAGTTGGTGCCAGCCCAGGGAGCCGGGGGTGGGGAGGGGCGGGGGCCCTTGGGGGAGGTGGACAACACTGGCCGCTGCTTGTCACTTCCCTGCTCAGCAGCAGCCATGAGCACACAGGTCAGAGGCCGGTCAGGCCTGTTCCTCAGACAGGTGTGTGAGTCCAGCAGCCTTTGGCTTATAAACACCTGAGTCACCCGTCCGCCCTGCGCCTGGCAGTTGCGGGTGGGGGTGGGGGGTGTGAGTAAACCTCTGCGCGCGTGTGTTTTCTGTTTGCACACATCCGTGTGTACATGTGTTTGCATCCTTGTTTGCCTGTGCGTCTCTGTGAGCGCGTCTGTGAGCACGGTGCCTTTCTCGGGCTTTGTGGGGTAGGGATTCCACCTGGGACCCACTGGTGGCCGTGCGGGGGTTGGGGGGGCGCTACAGGCCTGGGTGTGCCTTCAGGCTGGCTGGGGACCAGCGTGCAGACACGCCCTCTGAGCCGGTGAGCGTCCCGCCAGGGGCCATGGCCCCGCCTATGCTGACTGGGCTGCGGGACCAGGAGGGCAGGTCCGGCGTCCCCTCAGAGCCCTCCACCCCAGCAGGGAGGAGTGGGTGAGAACCACGGAGGGTCTTGCGCAAGGGTGGGGGGTAGGGAGTGGAGAATGCTCTGGAGAAAGTGACCTCATCACCCTCCAGGGTGGTCCTGGTGTGTACCGAAGCCCCCACTGTGGGCGGGGCTGTGGAGGCCCCGTGGTGCAGTGAGCCCAGGGCGGCCGGCCACCATAAGCCTCCAGGCTTCCGTTGTGGTGGCTGCTGTGTTTGGAGCGGGCCGGGAGCTGTACAGCTTCAGGGAGCCTGGGCTCGACAGGGCTGTGGGGGTCACTTCTGCATCCTGTGGTCACCAGGAGGCCGCCAGGTGGGGGTGGTTTAGAGAGCCCTGGGTGGAGGAGGGTCAGCAGAGGATCATGGCCCTGCCCTCTTAGGCGTGCCATGGGGTCTGGGCTGCCCCCAGCCTGGACACAGCCCGCAGCGCCCACCTGCAGGCCCCTCGTGTTAGAGGCTGTGGGGGAGGAGCTGTCCCCCGACGGGATGGGGTTCGCCACTCCTGGAGGCGGCTGTGGGCACCGTGGACAGTGAGAGCAGTGTCCCCAGGGCCGAGTGCCGCTTGCCCCTGGGAGCTCTGGCAGCTACCTCCCGAGCTGTGTCTGGGCAGTGGCTTTGCAGACACCCACCTGCAGGCCACCTGGGTCTGGTCTGTCCGCAGCCCAGGCCCACGCAGACCTCCCCGCATCCTCCCCATGAGCTGCTGCCCAGCGTTTTCAAGAGGGACAGGCAGGCCCTGGACACTGTCCCTGCACAGCCGAGTGGGGGCCCTCCTGGCCAATCCCTGCCACTGCTTGTGGAGCCCAGTCCGTAGGCAGCCTCCGCTCGGCCCGCGCCCCTTAGAGCCCTTCTGTGGCGGGCTCGCAGAGGCGGTGCTGGACGAGGCCTGGGTGGACTTCACGGCCCTGTCATTATCAGATGGGTGTTGTCATTCCACACCAGGCCTGACACTGGCCACACAGTGCAGCGTGGCGGGGCCTGGATCCTGGGGAGGGCAGCCCCCCTGTGGGTGCCATTCCAGGGGCTGCAGCCTCAGCTTCAAGGCCACCGGGGGCAGCAGCGCGTCCCACGGCCCCCGCGAGGGGCTTGGTGGTGAGGCCCTGTGCGTGGTGAGCACACAGGAGTCAAGGTGGCAGCCCGCCTGGCCTGCGGATGGACGCAGGTCCTCGCAGCCCCTCTTCCGGGGCAGCGCTGCCATCTAGTGGTACGGAGGCCACCGCGTACCCAGTGGCAGGTCGCCGAATAACGGCCTCACAGGAGTAGAGAGGGGGCAGTGTGGCTAAACTGGGAAGGTGGACCCTGAGAGGGGGCTCAGGACAGGAGAGAGAGAGAGAGTGGGCCGCTGGACGGGCCAAGGGGGGTGGTGTGTGTGTGTGTTGTGTGTGTGCACGTGCGCAGATGTCCATCTGCTGTGCGTTCATGCTGTGACGGCAGCACTGGTAAACGCCTCTTCTCAGCCTTCTTGGAACAGACGTTAGAAAAAACAGGATCTGGAATCCCCAACGCGGGAAAGGGGGGTGTGTGTCTGCTGTTCCTCAGGGGACCTTTGTGAGGGGGGCGGGGGCGGAGGGGCCCAGAGGGGCAGCACCCAAGGGGCCGTGGCCTGAACAGCGACTTGACAGAGTCACAGACGGCACACAGGGCAGACCCCAGGGCTTCCGTCAGACAGGGTTGCCGGCTGCCGTGGCCATGGGTGCTGATGGCTCTCCCCCTCTCTCCCCCCTCCCCTCCCCACCTTGCACAGGCATCGACTACAAAACCACCACCATCCTGCTGGACGGCCGCCGAGTGAAGCTGGAGCTCTGGTGGGCTGGGCTGGGGGGGTGGGCCACTGCAGGAGGCAGGAGCCTGGGGGAAGGGGTGGGGGTCGGGGTGGAGAAGACGGGTGGGATTGAGGGAGGAGGTACAGGGGCAGGATCGAGGAGAGACAGGTGGAGTCTGGAGTGAAAGAGTGGGGCGAGGAAGCTTCCCCAGGGTGGGGAAGCGGGGTTTCTGGGTGAAGGGTGGGTGAGGCGGGCTCGGGGCCCTGGGAGCCCCATCTCCTGCTGACCCCCCTTCTGGCCCCGTGTGCTCCAGGGACACCTCGGGCCAGGGCAGGTTCTGCACCATCTTCAGGTCCTACTCTCGAGGCGCACAGGTAAGAAGAGCGGCAGCCGCGCCAGCTCCTCCCCCGCCAGAGGAGGGGGGCGGGGGGTTCCCTTGGGCTTCCCACGGGCGGGGCGACTGGGCATGGCTGCCACCTGGACCCTAGACCTTGTGGCCCAGGAGGTCGTCATCGGACTGCGGTGGTGGAGCCCTGGTGGCGCCGGGGGTGACATGCTGGGAGACGCGCTGCAGGGTCAGCAGGTGGGCCGGGAGGAGATGGGCTGTCTGCTCCTGCAGACGTTAGGTGCCTCAGAATCCCGCAGAGGCAGCTCTGCCCCGCGGGCGCTGTGGGCCCCAGTGGACCCCACTTTGTACCTACAGCCTCAGAAGCCCCACTCTGTCCCGCGGGGCTGCCGTGCGGGGAACTGACGTGACGGTCAGTCCAGGTTTGGGGTGGACTTGAACCACCGCCTCTCAGTTGAGCCTCGGCATCATCAGGGACTCCCATGCCCTCAGAAAGCAAGCCTGGGGGGGAGGGCATGCCCTGGTCCTCCCCCTCGCCTCCTGTCGATCTTGGGCTCGGCCGGGCAGGGCACTGTGTGGCCTCTGTGCCTCTGAGGGCTGCTGCAGTTTCCTGGCCATCGCTCCTGGGCCAAGCTGAGGGTCAGTCCACGTGAGTGCCCATCATGGCTGGGGAGAGGGGTGACAGGTGCCTAGGGCCTCTGAGCATCCCTCAGAGAAGCAGGGCCAGTCCCAGTCGCAGCTGGCCCTGGGTGCCCTACTCAAGCCAGGCCATTGGCCCCGTCACCTGTTGCTTCTCGAGGTGTTCTTGACGCAGACACACTAGGAGGGACCCCAGGCCTTGCTCTGTCTCTCCCCCATCCCACCTGTGTTGGGGCTCCCAGCCTGACAAGTCCTAGTCCCGCAGACTGCACGTCACCGTCGTGGGAGGTGCTGGCCCATGAATTCGTCAGTGTTAGGAAGAGCAGCCTCGGGGCAGGGGCTCACTGGCAGATCCCTAAAGGCACGCTGGTCCTTTTATTGATACCCAGCCTGGGCATGGGAATTTGTAGTGTGTGTGTGCGTGTGTGTTTTATGTCATTAGAAAACCCAGCTCGGTCAGGGGATCTCTGAGCAACTGCGGGCTGCGGGGATCATCAAGGTCTCTAAAGGTCTGCCTGCGTGCACCCTGCCCTGGTTCCCGAGTGAGCCATGTCCCTGCAGCTGAGTGAGCCCGGTCCCTGCTGCCTGAGTGAGTGAGCCTGGTCCCTGCAGCTGAGTGAGTGAGCCTGGTCCTTGCTGCCTGAGTGAGCCCGGTCCCTGCAGCTGAGTGAGCCCGGTCCCTGCTGCCTGAGTGAGCCTGGTCCTTGCTGCCTGAGTGAGCCTGGTCCCTGCAGCTGAGTGAGCCTGGTCCCTGCAGCCTGAGTGAGCCTAGTCCGTGCAGCTGACTGAGCCCGGTCCCTGTTGCCTGAGTGAGGCTGTCAGCCCTCCCTGTGACCAATGCCGACACAGGTGCAGGTCCAGCCACACAACCCCCTGTGATGGAGGCTGGGGGTTGGGGGAGCACCTCTGCCTGCCAGAGAGCATTGTCAGGATTGTTCAGAGTGACGCACGCGTTGGTGCATGTTGTGTTTTCATGGTTCTGGTGCACCTGTACCCCAGCTCCCCTACTGTCCCAGCTGCAAAGGACTCTTATCTCTCCCTCCACCTTTCTGTGAGTCGCACCTGGCCTCAGGCATCCTCAAGGCCCCATCTCGACTTGTCCCAGGATGCAAACGTGGGCCGGTCCTGGGCAGACACAGCCTCAGCATGTGGGGTGCTTAAGGGCACCAGGTCACGCGGTCCCTGGCTCTGAGGAGGCTGGCCTCTGCCTCCGTGTTGCCCTTCCTGCCCACCCTCCACACAGGCGTTTTGTGGGGTGAGCACTCGATCTGAGCTCTGCCCTCGTGGAGGGGGCTTGGGGGCGAGTGTATGAGGCACCACCTACCCTGTTCCGTGCAATCCAGGGCAGAGAGAAGGCGGGGCCCCCGAGCTTCGCCCCAGGCCCAAGCTCAGAGTAATTGGTCTCTGAGGGACGTGGCAGGGAGTCCCTGCAGCAGCCTCTGCACAGCCAGGCCGGCAACACCTGGTGACTGACACCCTAGCCTCTGCGCTGCTGCCGGAGAGCCCCAGGGCAGGCAGCCTGCCAAGGACACTTGCCTGTGACCCCCCCTCCCCCCCACCGGCCACCGGGGACAGCCCATCGAGGGAGAGTGTGCAGGGGCGGCTGCAGGCTGGTAGCCAGCCGCCTCTCAGGGACACGCAGTGCCACACCCCTGCCCTGCCCCGCTTGCGTAACCAGCACGGGAGGGCGACCCACGCCACCCCGTCCCCCTTGTCACCCACCTCATCTTGTGAGTTAGCAGAACACCAAGGGCTGGCACAGTGATCCTGAGCTGACCCCGAGAATCCGAACCCATGGTGTGGGAC
Organism: Nesogale talazaci; assembly: GCA_004026705.1. Lineage (NCBI taxonomy): Eukaryota > Metazoa > Chordata > Mammalia > Afrosoricida > Tenrecidae > Nesogale > Nesogale talazaci. Next base: position 57,331 of record PVJH01011441.1, on the reverse strand, counting down.
AGGGCAGACTTGAGCACGGTCCTGGCCTCTGGGAAGGGGCAGAAGCCTTGGTGGGCGCTGTGACCCTTCTCCCTTTGCCCCGCCTCCCTGAGCAGGGCATTCTCCTAGTGTACGACATCACCAACCGCTGGTCCTTTGACGGCATCGACCGGTGGATCCGGGAGATCGATGAGGTAGGTGGGCACAGGCTGAAAGCGTCCCGGGGTCCCCTGGGGGCTCAGCCAGGCCTCTGAGGGCTGGGGTGGGGCAGGAGATCCCAGGGGGCAATGGCCGCCGTGGCCTGGCCTGAGCCCTGTGGCCTGTGCCCCCAGCACGCGCCCGGGGTCCCCCGGATCCTGGTGGGGAACCGGCTGCACCTGGCCTTCAAGCGGCAGGTGCCCACAGAGCAGGCGCGCGCCTACGCAGAGAAGAACTGCATGACCTTCTTTGAGGTCAGCCCGCTGTGCAACTTCAACGTGACCGAGTCCTTCACGGAGCTCTCGCGCATCGTGCTCATGCGCCACGGCATGGAGAAGATCTGGAGGCCCAACCGCGGTGAGCCCCAGGCCCCGCCCCCGCCCCGGCCACGCCCACCCGCTGCCTCGCCGGCCGCCCCTGACCCCGCCCTCTGCCCGCCAGTGTTCAGCCTGCAGGACCTGTGCTGCCGCGCCATCGTGTCGTGCACGCCGGTCCACCTCATCGACAAGCTCCCGCTGCCCGTCACCATTAAGAGCCATCTCAAGTCGTTCTCCATGGCCAACGGCATGAACGCTGTCATGATGCACGGCCGCTCCTACTCGCTGGCGGGCGGGGGCGGGGGCGGGGGCAGCAAGAGCAGCAGCCTCAAACGCTCCCGCTCCATCCGCCCCCCGCAGAGCCCCCCCCAGAACTGCTCCCGCAGCAACTGTAAGATCTCCTAGGGGCGGCTCGGCTGGGTCAGCAGCGCTGGTTGGCACAGGCAGCGTGGGGGCGCCCAGCGGGACCCCACTGCTTTCTCACAGAAACACGTGGCCTAGTTATGTACATTGTCAGGGGGTGTCGGGGAGGCCAGGGGTGGCTGTGTCCACCGTGAGGACCTGCTGCGGACAGTTGGGAGGTGGAGGCTCAGATGGAAGATGGGACTTCGGACTTGTTTTGTGTCCACGTGGCAGGGTACAGGGCCTGCCCAGCCTGGGTGGGAGCTGGGAGGGAGGGGGGTCACCCCCTGCTGGGCCAGAGTCAGTCGGCTGACCCCCAGCGAGGGCCCCAGCCAGCCCTTGGGCAACACTGCGTGCCTGCCTGTTCCAGTCCCACAATGGCCATTCCCAAGGGGCTGTGGCACCTGACCCCTGGTGCCAGCACACCCCTCCCCTTTCCCGCCACTCCCCGCTGGAGCCAGAGGCGGAGTGCAGGCTGCAGGCAGACATGGGGTTCCAGGTTTCCATCGACTGCGGGACCCTCCAGGCAGCAGCCGCTGTGCAGACCTTGGTACACCGTGACCAGCCCTCCCCACAGGACTACCCACAGAGCTGCCCCTGCCTTGGGGGTGGGGGGTGGGGGCAGGCACTGGACAGAGGCCCAGATGGAGCTGCCTCTCCCCCTTGTCCCCCTCGCTGGGCAACGTGATGGTCACACTGGTGCTCAACTCTACCTCCTGCCTTGCGTCCCTTGCCTGTCTGGGACATTTTGGGTGGCTGGGCCTTGGTGGCCCTGTGGACCTAGCCCTAGGCTCCGGCCCTGCAGGCCCCTCCCTGGGAGTTGGGGCAGAGCCCCTGGCAACCGCACCTGCGTTGACACTACCCTCGCGGCTGCTGGCGCCATGCCCGTGTCTTCTCCCCACGAACCATTTTTATTTCTTTGTACAGTAAATGTAAGTCGACGGTGACACTGGCTTCCTTGGTGTACATTAAAGTCGGTGGTAAATCCTGGCGGGTGGGGGCTGGCCACACTGATGCAGCAGTTCATCCCCCCCCCCCTTGCCCCTAGGGAGGGGTGAGCTGGGGGTCTGGACCCCAGCCGTGTCGCCCCCGCTGAGGGCGGCTTTGTTGCCTCTGTGCTGTGAGGGGGCTGGGGGCTATGTGTGGACCGCTCTGGCCCCTGTGGAGGGGGACGGGGCAGTTTGGCCTCATCCACAGCACACCAGGCTCTTATTACCCTGCCTCCTGGGTCAGAAGGTCAGATGAAAGGTCACAGGGACAGTTTCCCATCTCCCGGAGACCCTCGCTGCTCTGGAGTGGCAGGGATTTAGAGGGGCCAGCTCCGGCTGCCCTTTGTCCCGGGACTCATTGAAGTCCATCCAGGACCCCGCCCCGCCCCCACGGGGGCCACAGGGCTGATGCACACACAGACACTCCGCTGGTGGCCTGTCAGCCCAGCACCGGCAGCCTGAGGAAGACTTGGGGGCATTTTAGCATGCTGGGGGGGGCCGCCACCTGATTCCCCTGACCCATCTCCTCCGGAATTTGATTTTAGCAGCAGCCGCTACAATTCCCACCCCATTGCAGGTGCCTGCTAGGGACCCTGGGGACTGGAGGATACAGGTTGGGCATGTCCATCCTGGTTTTGCTCTGCTCTCTTGACCTGGGCCGGGGCTGTAACCCCGGTTAACCATGCCTTCTCTGCAGGAAAGTCCTGGGGTGCACCAGCCCTCCCACCAGGCATAAGGGGAGGGGAAGACCCCCCCTCTTCCTCTGGGGCTGAACACGGAGCCCCTACTTCTAGAGTGTCCCCTCCAGGCAGATGATGTGCAGGGAGTGACAGCAGTGGCCATCCTGGGTGGGACCCAAGGGCAGCCTGCCCACCCCCACTTTGTGGGACCCCCCTCTAGAAGGTGGGACAAAAGCCCAAGGCTGGCCAGCCCTGCCCCCACAATCCTGGCCCTGAAGAGGGGGAGGGTCCAGGCAGGGGCTTTGATCCCAAAGCCTAGGGTGAGGGGGTGGAGCTCAGGTTACAGAGCACCCCCTGTGTCCCCTCCCCCGCTCAGGCCAGAGCTGGCCTTCCCCGCCCCTCAGTGACCCTGCTTGGCCAGTGGCTCTGTATTCCTGGACCAGCCCACTCCCCTCCCCTCCCCCCCACGTCAAGCTGACGACGGCCCGCCTGAGCAGCAAGGGCAGACTCCAGGAGCTCCAAGAGTCCAGACCACCCAGTCCCATACCCGCACTCTGTGCAGGAACATCTGGGGGTGCTGAGGGGCTGCAGCAGAGGCCCAGGCAGCCAAGAGGTCAGGGCCAGCCAGGCCCAGTTCGGGAGGTGAGACCCAGCAGAGCAGGGGTGGATGCTGGCAGGACCTCCCCAGGGTGGGTCAGGGTCCTCAGCCACACCCTGCTAGCCCCCATGCCGGCCCTGGTGCTGTTGCTGCTCCTGCTACCGCCGCTCCTCCCTGCCACCGACACTGCCACGGCTGCAGGGCAGGTCACGGGGGCCAGCCTGCTGCCGCCCCTGGAGCCCGGGAGCCACCTGGGTGTGTGTCCTAACCAGCTCAACCCCCACCTGTGGGTGGACGCCCAGAGCACCTGTGAGAGAGAGTGCCTGGAGGACCAGGTGAGCTGAGGGAGGGGAGCCGCAGAGGGTCAGCAGGCTCTGCCCCAGGATCGCCCCACTCTGGGAGCCCACCCCTCCCCACCTGAGCACAGGGACGTGCGAGTGCTGCACTCCGGCCTCAGGCGGGGATGGGGGCGGGGGGTGCGCGAGAGAGGCACCCTGCTGTTCCCCTTTTCCTTGAGAACAGTGGGGTGAAGACTGGGTCCTGCCTGGCGGCGGGAGCGGAGCTGGGCCTAGGGAGGGGTGCAGGAGCGCAGTGGCCACCCAACTGGAGAAGCGTGGCCCACCGGCTTCCCAGAACGCAGACGGGCTCCGAGCGCGGGGGGGCTGTGGGGGGGGGGGCGGGTGTGCCTCTGGCATCCTAGGCGCGGGTCCGGAGCCCGACAGGGCGGGGCCACCTTGAGCCACCCCCCCCCCCCCTCCATCCCCAGGACTGCGCGGGCCCGGAGCGCTGCTGCCCCAACGTGTGCGGCCTGCGGAGCTGCGTGGCGGCGCGCTTCGGCCCCGGGGGCCCCACAGCCCCAGCCGCCGCCTCGTGCGAGGGCTTCGTGTGCGCGCAGCAGGGCTCCGACTGCGACATCTGGGACGGGCAGCCCGTGTGCCGCTGCCGCGAGCGCTGCGGCAAGGAGCCCAGCTTCACGTGCGCGTCGGACGGCCTCACCTACTACAACCGCTGCTACCTGGACGCCGAGGCTTGCCTGCGCGGCCTGCGCCTGCGCGTCGTGCCCTGCAAGGCGGTGCTGGGCTGGCCCCCCAGCAGCCCGGGGCCGCGGGACCCCACAGCGCGCCCGACGCCCGGGACCGCGCCCGAGCCGCCCGCGGCCACCGCGCGCCCGACGCCCGGGACGGGGCCGGGGCCGGCGCCCGACGCGCCCGAGCCGCCCGCGCTCTACAGCAACCCGGCCCCGCAGGCCGTGGCCGTCGGGGGCACGGCCAGCCTGCACTGCGACGTCAGCGGGCGGCCGCCGCCCGCCATCACGTGGGAGCGGCAGAGCGAGCTGCCCGAGAACCTGATCCTGCGGCCCGACCAGATGTACGGCAACGTGGTGGTGACCAGCATCGGGCAGCTGGTGCTGTACAACGCGCGGCCCGAGGACGCGGGGCTCTACACCTGCACCGCCCGCAACGCCGCCGGCCTGCTGCGCGCCGACTTCCCGCTCTCCGTGGTGCAGCGGGGCGCGCCCGGCCCGGGCCCCCGGCGCCCGGCCGCCCGGCCCTCGCCGGCCCCGTGCGAGCCCGCGCCGCCGCCCGCGCCGCCCTGCGCGGCCCCCGGGCCCCGGCGCCTGCTCTGGCGGTTCGACCCGCAGCGCGGCGGCTGTGCCACCTTCGGGGCCGGCGGCTGCGACGAGGGCGAGGGCGAGGGGGGCGGCTTCGAGACCTACGATGCCTGCCAGCGAGCCTGCGCGCCCGGCCCGGGCGACACCTGCGTGCTGCCGGCCGTGCGGGGCCCCTGCCCGGGCCACGAGCCACGCTGGGCCTACAGCCCGCTGCTGCGCCAGTGCCACCCGTTCGTGTACGGCGGCTGCGAGGGCAACGGCAACAACTTCGAGAGCCGCGAGGCCTGCGAGGATGCCTGCCCGGTGCCACGCACGCCGCCCTGCCGCGCCTGCCGCCTCCGCAGCCGCCTGGCGCTGAGCCTGTGCCGCAGCGACTTCGCCATCGTCGGGCGCCTCACCGAGGTGCTCCAGGAGCCCGAGGCGGCGGGGGGCGGGGGCATCGCCCGCGTGGCGCTGGATGACGTCCTCAAAGATGACAAGATGGGCCTGCAGTTCTTCGGGACCAGATACCTGGAGCTGACGCTGCTCGGCATGGACTGGGCCTGCCCGTGCCCCAACGTGACAGCCGGCGACGGGCCGCTGGTTATTATGGGCGAGGTCCGCGACGGCGTGGCCGTGCTGGACGCAGGCAGCTATGTGCGCGCCGCCAGCGAGAAGAGGGTTCGGAAAATCGCCGAGCTCATGGAGAAGAAGGCCTGCGAGCTGCTTAACCGCTTCCAGGACTAGGCCCGGCCCCTGGCCTTTGCCCCAAGTGGGCTCCAGCCCCCCAAGGGCACCCCTCAGCTGGCAGGACCCCGACCCACTCTCCCCTGTCAAATAAAAGAGGTCCTCCCAGTCCTGGTGGCCTCTGCTAAGTGACCCAGTCCTTTCATGTGACCCTCCTGACCCCTTCCATCCCCCTCAAATCAGGGCTTTGGCTGATAACATGATACTCTTGGGAAACCCTTTTACCTGAAGCGGCCGCTGTACCTTGGCTTCCTTACCTGAGTGACCTCTACCCCCTTCCCTGCCCCCATCTCCACTACCCAAGTACAACCCCCCCTCCCTCCTGCCCTGGAGCACAGCCCCTGGAAAGAAGCCCACGAACAGGAGCTGGGGTGCAGGCAAGGTTATGCTTTATTCTGAGGCAAGGAGACAAGACTGCAGGCTAGGAGGCCCCCAGGTCCGGCCCAGCAGGAGGCTGGTGGCCCTGAGAGGAGGGTTGCAGAGGCAGTCAGGTTTTTCGGAAGATCAGGCACTTGTTGTTGGCAGGCATGTCCACCTGAAGACAATTCGGGCTGAGTAGGGCCGCTCTGGTCCCTGGCCGCCCGCCGCCCCCCTGAGACCCCGGCCCCTACCATCCGCTCTAGCAGCAGTCCATTGGCCTGGCCCAGGTTCTCCAGGAGAGCCGTGTCCCGCAGCCCCCACTCAGGGTTCCTGCAGGTGGAAGGTGGCAGAGGGACAGCTGGAGCGTGCTGGGCCCCGCCTCCGGCTCTGCCCACCCCCCCACCCTCCGACACCCCTTGCCCGCTTGCCTGACCTGCACTTGAGTGTGTGATCGAAGTCCACGTTGCTCTGGGGAGAAATCTTCCCATTGACCGAGTAGGGCTGCCGGGTCAGAAATCCGAGCTGCCACTCCCCAGTTAGGGATTAGGCTAACGGGGACGGGGGGGGGGGGGGGGGGGGGGGGGGGGGGGGGGGGGGGGGGGGGGGGGGGGGGGGGGGGGGGGGTGAGGAAATGGGGAGGGGAGGGGCGGGGAAGGGGTGGGGTGTCAGGTTTGCCTCAGCTAGAGGGAGGGCCGCTGTGGTAATGGGAAGTCCCCAGCTTAAGGGAGAGAGGGTGCTCAGCAGAAGGGGAGAAAGATGAGTGCAGAACGGGGAAAAGAGGTGGCCTGACTGCAGGATCTGAGGCAGGGGGCTGCCCGTCGAGGGGCCGGGACCCATCCCTGGGAGCGGGGCGCTCACCCCATACGTGATCATCAGCGCGTTGGGCTTGAGCAGGTGTCCAGCAGCCCTGAACAGCCCCTGGGTGGGGGAGGCAGAGGGCAGTGAGGCGCCCTCCCCAGGCCACCTGGGAGCTGGCCGGCCGCCTCCCTCGCCGCCGCACAGACCTGGGTGCAGCTCAGGGGGCTGATGTGCGCGAGGTTGATGCACAGCAGCAAGTCCAGGGACCGCGGGCCGATTCCGCCCCACCGCTCCCAGCCCCACGTCACGTCCAGATACAGCGGGGCTTTCACGTTCGACAGCCCCTGGGCCTGGGTGGTGGCTGAGATGCTGCGGGCACAGGGCCGGTGGGTGAGGCCCCCCGACCCCGGGACGCCCGTATCGCCAGGTTCCCAGGGGAGAGTCTAGGTGGGGGTCACCCAGCGGACAGGGAAGCCAGGGCCACCCCAAGTTCCGTCGGAGTCATCCCGCCGCCCCCGCGCGCTGCCCAGCGGGCTTCGGGGAGGGATCGCGGGCGCGGGACACAGTTGTGGGCCGCACCTGTCCAGGCAGCGCTGGTCCACATCGGACGGCTGCCACTCGGCGTGGGGGAAGGCCCGCGCGAAGTGGGCCGCGTGCTGGCCGGAGCCCGAGGCCACCTCTAGCACGCGGACGCCGCGCTGGGCCGGGTCCACGTACTGCTGCAGCACGCGCAGGATGGGCTCCTTGTTGCGCTCGGCCGCCGCGGCCACCAGCATCGCTGCCCGGGATCGCGCCCGCCGCGGGGAACGCCGGCCGCTGTAGTCCGGGGGCCCGGGATGGGGGGGGGGGGGGGGGGGGGGGGGGGGGGGGGGGGGGGGGGGGGGGGGGGGGGGGGGGGGGGGGGGGGGGGGGGGGGGGGCGGGGGCGCGCGGGGAGCCCTGGGAGTTGTAAGACGCGAGTTGCGTCCTCGGCCACAGCGCGGCGCCGCGGGCCCACCCAACGCACTACAACTCCCAAGAGGCCGCGCGGCGCTCCTTAAAGGGCTCGCAACCACCCCGAGCCCGGTCCGGCCGGAGCTGCGGGCCAATGCGTGGCACAGGGCGCGGCTGGTTCCGTCATTGCCCGGCTCGGTCGCTCCGTCGACTTTTAGAGCGCCATCCCTTCCCGGACACTTTCTCGATCTGCCCGTCCTGCCCTCGCCCGCGCTCCGGCCTGGGGCACGCCGATGGCCTCTCGGTCAGTGGCATCGGTGGCAAAGCCGCCTCATTTCTGGCCTTCCTTTTCGATCCGGGCCGCTCGCTGGATAGTAGCAGGAAGGAAAAGAAAAAAAAAAAATGAAGCCACAAAACGGACGTGCGCCGCCCGGGAATCGAACCCGGGTCGCAAGAATGGGAATCTTGCATGATACCACTACACCAGCGGCGCTCCTGGCTTGCAGGCTGCCTGAAAGACCTAGGTGATTGTGACGCCACCGCCGCCCGGGCACCCACTGCGCATGTGCGCCGCCGCTGGCCCAGCCCGGCCGAGCCCGCGGCCCCGCAGAGCCCGGCTGGCGCGGGCGAGGGCAGCGGCGCTGGCCCCGGATCGAGTGCGTGCGGGAGACCTGGCCTGCAGAGCCGCTTCCATTCGGGCCTGCCCCGAAAACCACGGCGACCGGCGGGGAGGGTTGGAGAGCGGCCGCCCCTTCCCACTGGAGCGGGTATTCGGCGGGTTTAGGAGACCCAGGGATACGCAGGGATTGGCTGTCACTGCGGGGGTCGGTGAGCCCCCAAATCGAGTCAGATGCAGCGTTTTGTGGGCAGCTGGCTCCCTGAGCTTCGCCCGGGCGCCCACACTGCCCCCCATGGTCACCTTACGTCCAGTTGACCTCCAGGACCCGGAGCCCCAGCCTGTGCTTGCTCCCCACTGCCCCGTGCCCAGCAGATGGTTGCTTGGCTAGTCACAGGGACCCTTGGCGGTAAATGGCTGGACATGCAGGTGGCTGGGGTCCCTTGCGCACCACAGGGGTCAGGAGCAGTCTGTGGGTGCAGTCTCACCTGGGGGGGGGGGTCACGGCATGCCGCTTTGTGGGTCCCTGCTGGCTTCCGAGGCCCCTTTGGGTAGCGGGGCTTCCACAGTAGCAGGCTTGATGAGGTGGCACTGTGGGGACAGATGTGCCCCTCCTGAATCTGAGCCAGGTCCCAGGTACCTCGCCTGAGGGGTTTTATGCCCGCTGCGTCGCAGTTGAAGCTCTCCTGGCACCAGCCAGCTTCTCAATGTTTGCTTGTTTGCTGGCGAGGTTGGAGCTGCCCCTTTCCCTGCCTGGGGCCTTGGTCCCTGTCCATCGCCATGTGGGCCCCCTTCAAGGCTTCTTCCTGCTGCAGGGAAGCAATACCAGGAAGTGCCGTCCACAGACCAGAAGCTCAGGGGCTTGAGGGTCTCCGTGCTCAGCCCCCAGAGTGGTTGCACCTGGCCCGGCCCCACCCTTCCTCATTCCTCCCCATGGGCTCAGCGCCCTGACACCAGGACACTCCAGCTCTCATGCGATCCCACTTCCACGATCCCGAGAGCTTCCCTCTCAAACCTCCCCATCTCCACCCTGGATTCTGAGAAGGGCCTTGGCCGCCCCAGGAAACCCTAAGGTTCCGGGAACGTTCCCCTGGGTAGCTCAACCTTCCATTGGCAGGGCCCAGCCCTGAGGTTTGCAGGAGCCGGTCCCCAAGTCCAGCCGGCCACCCGGGGCCCATGAGGGACAACTACTGGTTTGCCCAAGTACCTGGCCTGTTTATAGAGACATCTGGGTGACCTCATGCCCTGGTGTTGCTTCCGACCTCTTGGGGCAGGACCCCATGAGAAGGGCCTGGATAGAGTGGGGGGAGGAGGTACAAACTTAAAATCATAACAAATAAAAGGCCAGGGAGAGACTGGGGAACCCCAGCTCCCTGTTAGTTCTGAAACTGGACTCACCCAATGACACCATGGTCAGTCCAACAATAGACGGGGCTGTCACGCCCGGTCATGCAGGGGCTGCAGCACAGGGCAGGTCAGCAGGTAGCACCCCCCAGACACTCTGCGGGAGACAGGGGGCCAGGCCTTCTGCTCCGAGACAGACTGACAGCCCCAGAAACCTTCAGGGCCGGTCCACTCTGCCTCACAGGGCGGCCAGAGACACTTGATGGCAGTGTGCTTTTATACAGGGGACAGGCCCGAGGGGGAGAACCAGGCTGCAGCCCTTCCTAGCCAGCCAGCATTCGGGTCAGCAGAACAATGTGTAGCTGGGGACAAAGTTCAGAAGGAGGAGGAAGAAGGAGGAGGCCTTCGAGGGGCAGACAAGGCAGGCAGGGGAGGGACACCCGGAGGGGTGAGAGTCCTTCGAGGGACCGCAGTGTGTGGAACAGGAGGTGTGGGAGTCTCACGTTTCACCCAGCTCACAACAAGAAAGCATGAGGAGACTGTAAAGCGATACCTCTGTGGGGCGGGACCTCAGAGACATAAAGACAGGACCCCACAGACAGCGCTGGGTTCCTCATGAGAAAGGCCTCGGTCCTTGGCTCCTCACGCGGAAGGATTCACAGCAAAGCCTGGTTTGGGATCAGAGTGGGTCTTTATGAAGGACGGAAGGAGTTTCTGGTGGTCCGTGGGCGCCCTCCGGGCACTGCACACACTGCACACACACATACGTGGAGACCGAGACCAGAGAGCAGCTGCAGACAGAGAGGGCCGGGCTCCCGATTCTGGCTTCTCAGCCTTAGAATCTAAGGGTCCTGGGCTGGGAGGCGTGGTTGGGTGGACGGCACTGGTTGTTGGCTCCATTGGCTGAATTGACCCCACCTGGCCCAGATGGGGGTCCTCCCAGGTGAACTGCCTTCCCGTCTCCAGGGCCTGGATTTGGGCTTGCTTTCAGGCCTGGATGGGCTTCCAACTTCCTTGTAAGGAGGGGAGGGAGGCCTTAGCATGTAACAGCAGCGGTTCTCAACCTGTGGGCTCGATCCCCTGGAGGGTCCAATGCCCCTTTCCCATGGGTCGCCTAAGACCATTAGAAAACACCCCGCTCCTCTCTCCGTCTCCAGGCGGGTCCCCCCACATGCAGATCTGCCCAGCGACGCGTCCCCTTCGTGTAGACGGCTAACCCATGCGACGCCAGGCTTCCCCCATGCGACGCCAGGCTTCCCCCATGCGACGCCAGGCTTCCCCCATGCGACGCCAGGCTTCCAGGCAAAATCTCATGATTTGTCGCTAGAAGTAAATCTTTCGCAGTAGATTATGACATATTGGTTCCGTGTCTCATCACGATACTTTCAGCATGTTCAGTTTGTAACCATGAAAATACATCCGGCCGGGCTGAGCCCTGGTGGTGTAGTGGTTGTGCGCGGGACCGCGGCCCACTGAGACGGAGGTTCAATTCCAGCAGTGGGGCTGGGCCTCCTACTCCCACCACCGGAAAGCAGTGATGCCAAAAAAAAAAAAAAGAAAATACATCCTGGCTGTCAGATTTGACAGGACGATTCATCACAGTGGCAAACTGACAGTTAGGAAAAAGCAACAAAAACCATGTTATTGTGCTTGGGGGTCCCCAGCCCATGAGGCAGCGTCTGAAAGCGTGAAAGCGTGGAGAGCTGCTGTGCGGAGGGACAGTCCCTGCTTCTGCCCTGAGCAGCCGCATAGCGGGCTCCCCCAGAACGCGGAGAAGACGGGCCTGACCTGAGAACGCAGCCAGTCCGATGAGCCTCTCCACACGCCCAAGAGCGAGGCGGCCCGGAGGCGCTGCGGGAGCCGGAGGAGGAGACGCTCAACACGGCCCCTCTCCGCGCTCACGCAGTCAAGGCCATGGCCCAGGTGCTCATCCACCCACCGTCCCAGCAACCACAGGAAGCTTCTGGGCGGCGTCAAGGCCTTCGACAGGCCTTGCACACGGTGCCAGGGGACGTGAACGGGATGTGGGCCGAGGTCCCGAGAGCGGTAAAGGCAAGAAGTCCAAGCCCGTCCACGTCCACGGGCACCGCTACAGCTCCACCGACTCTGCGGTCATCGTGGTGCTGCAGAACCGCCCATGGCCGGCAAGCGGCTCAATGCCCAGGATTGTGGCTCGAAACCAAAACTACACAACAGGCCCTCCCAGGTTCCCTGCGGCAGAGTTCCCCGGGGTAGGAAGGTGGGAACAGCCCAGGTCTCCCCCCCCAACTGCAGTGCTTCCCCCCCCCCCACTGGAATCTACCCATGCGTACAACACAGCTGTGCAGCCAGGACACACCTCGGGAGACGGAGGGGCCTGGGAACTATTATGCCGAGTGAAGTCAGTCCATCACCAAAGGACAGATACTGTGGAGTCCAGGATTAAAGGCAGGATGGAGGCAGGCCCTCCATCTCGTGGTCTCCCTGCCGGGCACCTACGACCCACCAAACACCTCTCCTCTCGGCATCTCAAAGCTGCTTGGACAGAGCAGACCCCACCTCCACGGGGGTCCGTTTTTCAAGAGCAGGGGAGAGGGAGGATGCGGGGCTAAACTACAAAACAGACCCACAAGACCCGCGAGTCGAGGCCAGCAGGGGGACCCCGCGGAAGAGGGTCCAGCTGCCCCTGTGGGTTTCTGGAGCCTGGAACTCCTCTGGAGAGGAGAAAGCGCGCTCCCCCACAGGCTCCTCGGTGGTTCTGAACTGCCGACCTGGCAGTGCAGCCCAAGGAGGAACCGGGACGCCACCAGGGCTCCGAACGTCCTGTCAAGCTGAAGGCAAAGCGGCAGCGTGCTTAAGCTAGGGAGGAGGGGGCGGCTACGTGTAGCAGGCAGTGAGAGGGCATTGCAGTCGGAGGAGCAACTCCCGTGGGAGGAAACACTTAGCACCACTGACGGCGCGTGGATCCCAAGGGCAGCCGAAGCCGGGCTTCTTTGCAGCGCTTGCTGACCCAGGCCCTGTGCTGTAGCCTCCTGGGACTTTGGCCCTTCCGAGGTGCCCAGCCTCCTTCACAGGCCGCCCCAGGAAGACTTGACGCAGCCACCGCCCCCAGTGACTGGACTTCATCTCCCACTCACCGCAGGTTGAAGGAACTGACCTCCTCTCTGCACTTAAGGCTGGAACAGCCCGCCCTAGACCAGGGCCTCTCCACCTTCCTCAGGCCGCCGCCCTTCCACCCGGTCCTCGTGTGGGCTGGCCCCCACCATGGCATGATTTTCCTGGCTACTGTATCACTGTCATTTGCTACTGAGCTCTGGTGGCGTAGTGGTTGTGCGCGGGACTGCGGCCCACTGGGTTGTCAGTTCAAATCCAGCAGCAGCTTTCCAGGAGCAAGGCTGGGCCTCCTACTCCCACCAGAGCGCAGTGATTGCCCCCCCCCCCCAAAAAAAAAGAACAACGACAAAAAAAAGAAATTTTCGGGGCGTGCTTCACAAGAGCCCAACGAAGATCATCTTCCACAACGAGTCGACACAACAAGTCGACTTCTGTATTTAGACTTGATGACCAATGAGCTGGAAAGCCCTGTTTCACAAAGAGATGTTGGAAATGGAAGAGGAGGGCCCAGCACAGTCTCAGAACAGGACGTGAGCACAGACACTGGATCCATAATTTTCTTTATTATTTTTTATTATTTTTTTTTTAGGCATCACTGCCCTCAGGTGGTGGGAGTAGGAGGCCCAGCCTTTGCTCCTGTGGAGCTGGAATTGAACCTCCGTCCCAGTGGGCCGCAGTCCCGCGCAGAACCACTACGCCACCGGGGCTCAGCCCAGATCCAGAATTTTGTAACTGGCATTGTAGAGGAATCCGTTCTCACTGCATCACTGCTGATGAAGTTCAGTGGACTGCTTGGTGCTGCTTCAGGAACATCTTCAACTTTGTGAATGGGCTTCTGGCAAGTGCAAATGGGGGTGTCAGGTGGATTTGGAAAGTACCATGAGATTTCATCTGCACGCATGTGCAAGTGTTCGTTCACAGAAATGATCATCGTAATCCCTTTGTCTGGTTCACTGTCATGTTCCTCAAAGTGGATAAGGTAGACAACATGTAAATTGTATTTTCATCCATGTTTTTTTCCTGCCAAAGCTGAAGTTTCATTTGAAGATTTGATTTTCAAACAAATCAAGGTAGGTTGCATTTGAGCCTTGCAGGGGTAAATTCAACTCATTCAAGATGGTAACCAAGCAAGCTATTTTCTGCAGTTCAGTCTTAGCGCGGAGAAGTGCTCCGAAATGCAGTCTTGCTGTCTTATTAAAAAACGTCTTGAGTGAGGGCTGAGCCCTGGTGGCGTAGTGGTTGTGCACGGGACTGGGGCCCACTGGGACGGAGGTTCAATTCCAGCAGTGGGGCTGGGCCTCCTACTCCCACCGCCGGAGAGCAGTGATGCCAAAAAAAAAAACAAGAAAAAGGAGGGGGAAAGAGGAGCTTAGACCAAGGGCTCAAGTAGACAATATTTGGAAATGAAGATGGCAACATGTGTACAAATATGATGTATTGACTGCTATGAGCTGTAAGAGCCCCAATAAAGTTATTGAAGAAAAAAACAAACCCCATTTCCCTTTGACAACCACTCAAGTCCGTGTGCAACAGCAGAGCATTCTTCAGCGCATTCAACTCGTGTGGCTGGGGAAACAGTAACGTGTAAAGCTGACAGAGGGGCTGAGCCCCGGGGCCGTAGTGGTTGTGCACAGGGCTGCGGCCCACTGGGATGGAGGTTCGATTCCAGCGCCACGGAGCAAAGGCTGGGCCTCCTACTCCCACCCCCTGAGGGCAGTGATGCCCCCCCACACAAAAACAACAACAAAACAGAGTTGTGATGCTTTTCTTTCTTTCTTGTAGCCCTCGTGGCAGCATCTTCATTGCCAATATTCGCTAATGAGCAGTACAGTGAGTTCTGATGACTTGTGGTGACTCATGCAGTATCAAACATTGAAATCCAAATAGACATTCTAACATAGCTGGAGCACCATCTGTGCAAACACCACAAACCTTTCCCCAAGGGATCCTAGGCTCTTTCAGAAATGAAGCTATTGTGTCAAATACATCACATGCAACAGTTGTCGTTTCAAGAGCTTTGCCAAAAAAAAAATAATAATCTTGAAGGGCTGAGCCCTGGTGGCGTAAGGGGTTGAGTGCGGGACTGTGGCCCGTGGGCTTGGCGGCTCTCGGGAGCAGCACTGGGTAGCGCCCGCGACCACCAGAGGCAGTGATCCCCCCCACACACACACACACAAATCTTGGGCTAAGCCCCGGTGGCGTAGTGGTGGTGCGTGGGACTGGGGCCCACAGGGCTGACGGTTCACATCCAGCAGCAGCTCTCCAGGAGCAAGGCTGGGCCTCCTACTCCCACCAGAGGGCAACCCAACCGGAAAAAAAAGACAGTGTTTGGGCAGGGTCTTAAATGCTTGGGGTCTTCATCAAGCTGCCATCTAAATGAGGCATCAAGTAAGTCCACATGGAAGAAGCTCACCAGTCTGTGTGATCCAAGGATTGCGAATGTAAATATTAAGGATCGGAGTGGTACCAGAGCTTAATTTGTGAGCACTCGCTTTACAGAAGGCTGCGGGTGATCGTGGACACCCAAAATCCATTTGCAAGGTCGTGGGGGACCAGCCTCCCACAACCGAATAGTTCCCAGGGGCGGCTGTGTCACTGAGGGGGTAAATGAAAGAGAGATCAGATAAGATAGGGCGTGCAAGGGCTCGCCTCCTTGGCGATGACTTCTGAAGTCAGGTCTGAACAGAAAGAGAGAGAGAGATTAATGCAATCTCACAATCTTATATAATCTTTGGCATGCAGGGTAACAGGAAGGGGTTGTACAGGAAACACACACATGACACGAGGGGAGTGAGCTGTGAGTACACATTGTCATGGGAAGTGAGCGCACTAGAGGCATTCCCATGACAGGAAGGCACAAAGAGCAAGATGGGTAGGCTCCTAATCTTGACTCTCTGGGTTGACTTGACCTTAGGCGTGTCTGAGCTCTTCTGCGGGGGGGGGGGGGGGGGGGGGGAACAATCTAGGGTCCTTATCAGAAGGGAGGGGACCCTCCTTAAGGTGGGACAGGCGAGAGAGTCTGATTGCCTTAGGTGGCCGCCAACCTTCAGCAGAGAACCTTCCAGCAGTGGACCTCCATGTATACCAGCAGTCACCATGTGTTTGCCAACAGCACCTCAAATTGGGCATTGTGATGGGGGGACAGCGTGGGGACTAGTTTTTACTTAGGAGAATGTGAGTGGCGTGCCTCTCCAACCTCTGAACTGGCCTCCCCGACTCCTTAACATAAATCTGAAGGTTGAGAGTTTGCTCACATCCACGCTCCTCCAGGTTCTGTTTCCCACACGGGGTCCCCACATGGATTAAGTCTCCAGTGACTCCCCTCTGACCACAGTCTAGGGAGGGTTGGGAATACCCCGGCTATCAAAAGTTGACCATGACAGATGGAGTTAGCGTGGAAGGCACGTACTATCATTTCTTCCCCCTTTTTTGGGGGGGGGGGCATCACTGCTTTCCGGTGGTGGGAGTAGGAGGCCCAGCCCCACTGCTGGAATTGAACCTTCGTCCCAGTGGGCCGCAGTCCCGCGCACAACCACTACGCCACCGGGGCTCAGCCCTTTCTTCTCCCTTTTGGCATAGTTTAAAGCGGTTTCAGCTTTCTCTTTGATTGAGCTTTTTTTATGTTTTGTCTCGCTCTTGCGTTTTTTGGGGGGCTGGGGCTTTGTAAGATTTGGGGCAATGGTGTTGTGTTTTGTATGATCTTCTCTCCATGAAATCCAGGGTAGGGAGACCCAGGGAGAGGGTGCCACGACAGGACAGCCAGGGGAGGAGAGTATGGGCCAGGGTCGAATCAGGCAGTCCCCTGGACCAGGCAGCCCCTTGCACCCCTTTGCACCAGCCTCACAAGAAGGAGATGAACAACTTGTGTACTTTGTAACCCTGCCTCTGGGGTCTCACAGAGCTTATCTCCCCGGGTAGGGCACAGCCTCTACTGGGACAAGGCACGGAGCTCCCCCTCTCACATTCCGGGAAACAAGTCTGAAAAAAGAGATGCTCTGCTCACAGGTCACCTCCCAACCTGAAACTTGCAAACGCAGCACAAGAAACCTCCCGTTTCTTTCATCAGCCCGCATGCCTGTGGCTCAAGCCCTGCTTATATCCCAACACCCCAATACCGGCCCGGCTTCCCGGGACTAACTCTCGGGCCTCGGGACCGCCCAGGAACTCAAGATGCTCCTGTCTCTCTCTCTCTGTTGCCTCTTCCCTTCCCAAAGGTCCCGGCCTACCTCCAAGAAAGCCTTTATCTATTTGCTTTTCATCCCTAACTGAGCTCGTCTCCATCCCCACCTCTCAGAGAGGGTGTGGGCAATGGGGAGCCAATAACCAGGACGGGAAGGAAATTGTTCTGAGCTGGGTTGTGGTGATGGTTGCCCACATCGCCTCAAGGTGATCGAACGGCGACATTGTGTGGTAGGTGCAGTATGTGCAAATGAAACTATTTGAACACAAGAAAAGTTAAATGACAGCAGCGGCATATTGATAAAGCAACTTTAATCCGTGAGTCTAGAAGTTTTTCCAAGAGAACCCTTTCTTGTGATGATCAGGGTCCAGGAGTCCAGCAGCACCCTCTTCCCGCTGTCCTGGCTGCTGTGTTTAGGGGGTGGGATGAGGTCCTGACTTACCTCTCTAATGACAGAGACTGGTCACGTCTCCTCGCCTCTGGTGAGGGCTCTCCAG
This sequence comes from Nesogale talazaci, assembly GCA_004026705.1. NCBI lineage: Eukaryota > Metazoa > Chordata > Mammalia > Afrosoricida > Tenrecidae > Nesogale > Nesogale talazaci. The sequence continues at coordinate 40,010 of PVJH01011441.1, read as the reverse complement.
GAAAGAGGCCATACTGGGCAGTCCCCCGGGGGCTGTGACAACTGCAAGGGGGGGGGTGTTCTCTCTCTTTCTGCCCCCTCAGCCACAGCTCTAGCTTCTCTCTGGGATCCCTGTCCCCTCCTGCTTGACTGTCACCCTGCCCCTCTGGCCTGCGGTTCCCCTGGTATGTCCTTGGGGGGTAATCTGGACTCCACCTTTGACCTCAGGGTCCCAAAGCACAGGCAGGCCTTGTCCACCCCCTGGAGCTGGCAGCTGCTGGTAGTGCTGCCGTAGCCTTGTCATCTCTGGAGAGTAAGGCCAGGACATCTTGTTCTGGCCTGCTCCCCTGCACCCCTCCCCCCTGCACCCTCAGGCCACAGCCTCCCCAGCACCCTGTCTCCCCACCCCCATCCTACAGGCGACACTCGTCTCCTTTGGGGAGCAGATGGGCTGTTGGCCTCCTGAGTGACTGAGCATGGGGGCCTGGTCACAGGCACCTCGGCTTGCACAAGGCCACCCCGATGAGCGGGGCTGACTGGGCGGATGCCTGGGGGAAAGCTGGCCTTGCAGGACACAGTGGAGCAACGTCAGCAGTGGGGGAGGGCCGGTAGTGTGGGGGGAGTAGGTCAGCCTGGCGGGTGAAGGTCTTCTGGGGTGGGGGGGCAGGCCAAGGTTCCCTGAAGCAGTGCTGGTCTCAAGGTCACTGTCCTTGACTCTGTATACGCCCTGCCCTGTCTGTAAAGAAGGGGGAGCGGAGGGGGGACCGGGCAGTCAGGACCCTTCAGCCTAGTTAAGAGGGGCGGGGGAGCAGACCTGCGAGCACCCCACCTCCAAACCAAAGTTTTCATAAGCCCCTGAGGGTCCCTGAGGGCACAGGTGGTCCCCCAGATGCACCGCATCATGGGAAAGCAAGTTGGGGAGTCACAATGGTCACCCCCCCATGACTCACCCTTAATCAGATCTCTGAAAGACCCAAGGGCTGAGCCCCCCTGGTCTCCTGGTCCCCAGGGCCTCTGGAAAGCCTAGTCTGACTTCCAGAGAGGTGGGTGCCTGAGGAGCTGGTGCCCAAGGGCTGCCACAAGCCCGGGCAAGTAGGTTCTGTGGCTTCTCAAATGCTGAGGGGACTCCCCACTTTAGTCCAAGTTGAACACAAACAAATGAATGGCAAGTGGGGGGCCAGCTGGGTCAGGCCAGAGCCTGGCTCCTTACTGGTCAGTCATGGCTGTGGACAGGAGCTTGGCGCCCCCGACTGATCTGTGACAGGGCCACCCTGGGCACCCACTCCCCTCCACTGACCCCTGGTCCAGGCAGTCTGGCTTCTTGGTCTCCATGGTGCCAGGCTGCTCACAGATGAGGCCTGAGACTCAGTTTCCCCTGGCTGGGTGGCACTAGCCATGTCTCTGTCTCCCAGGATACCCCAGTGACCTGGCCTAGCCCCTCCCTGGAGTTTGTGGGTGCATTTCTCTGGAGGGGGGAGCTTAAAGAGCCCAGCCCAGGGTCTGACCCTCGTTCTTGCCCTTGTTTGGGAGACCCAGGTCAACGCAGTCGCGCTCACTGGTCCAGGCAGCCCCCGCTGGCCAGGGCTCTCCAGCTAGGAGCTGACCACGCCTCTCCCAGGCGGGGTCACCGCGACCCGCGCGCGATCCACGGCCGGGACCCTGGAGCCCCGGTGGCCGGAGGCGGCTGCGGGTCCCACTCCCCTTCCCCTGGGGGCGGCCCGGCCCGGCGCGGGGCCTTTAAGGACCGGGGGCGTGTAAGGGCCCGCCCCCCCGGCCGGCCGCCGTTTAAAGGGGCCGCGCCCCTGGCGCCGGCCAGGAGCAGCCCCGGGAGGGCGCGGGTGTCTGGCGGCGGGCCGGCGCGCGGGGAGCGGGCGTGCGTCGGAGCGAGCGCGTGGGTGGCCCGGGGGCGCGGCCCCTCCGCGCGGGAGCCGGGCGCGCCATGTACACGATCACCAAGGGACCCAGCAAGCTGGTCGCGCAGCGCCGCTCAGGTGCGCCCGGGCTGGGCCGGGGGGCGGGGGGAGGGCGGGGGGCCGGGGGGCGGATCTGGCGTGCCGGGGGGCTGCGCGCCGGGGCCCGGGGGGCCGGGGCTGACGCGCTCCCTGCCCCCCGCAGGCCCTCCGCAGCAGCAAGTGGAGGGCAGGCTCGGCGAGTTCCTGAAATGCCGGCAGCCCGCCCCGCCAACGCCGCCGCCTCCGCGGGCGCAGCCCCCGGGCCCCTGGCCCCTGTCCGGGTAAGGCTGGCGCCCCTCCCCCGCCGGGTGGCCGGGAGGGTGACCTTGGGGAAAGGTTACCGGAGACCCAGCCACATGGCATTGGGCACCCGAGCGCGGAGGGGCGGGGCGCGCCGACCACGCCCCCCGCCTTATCTCCACCAGCCTGGGGCGGCCCGGGCACCTTGGTCGGAAAGCCCACCTGCACGACGCCCCGGGGTGACAGCACTCAGCCCAGAAGGACACGCCCCGCACGACCTTGGGCCAGCTGGGCACTTGACTGGCTGCGCCCCTCCTGAGCAGGCTGTGTCCAGGGCTTGAAGCCAGTTGCCCAGGGCCCTGGCCAGGGGCAGCTGGTCCCCCACGGCTCTGGCCTAGCCCTCAAGGTCTCCTGGTCGCCGGCTGCCCTTGAGAGCAGAGGAGGGCTGCACGTGGTTGGTCCCTTCGCTGCCAAGTACTGCCCACATGGCCCTTCACCCCACACACCCTGCAGCCAGGGCTTGCTCAGGTCTGGAAGGTATTTCCCCACCCCCCCCAGGTTGGCCTCCTCGTGACTGTGACCTGGGGTCAGACCACGGCTGGGCAAACTTTCCTTCCTTGTACCTGCGGTCTCTATTCTGCACGTGCCTGGGCCTTCTGGGCCTTGGGCTCCCAGCCCCCCTCCCCCCCCCCCCCCAGGAAGGGAGGTGCAGTTGGTGGTTCAAGGGCAGGCCAGCTCCAGACAGGCAGCCTCCAGGTGCCAGCTGAGGCACAGGGGAAGATGGGCAGGTGGGAGGTGAGGGGCTGACGGGGTGAGTACAGCGAGGGACCTTCCGGGAGAGATAAAGGCTGGCCAGGGCCTCACCCCTCAGTCGGCCGGAGATACCAGAAACCGGTGATGCAACCTGCTCCCAAAGCTCCTGGCTGGGGTGAGGGGCACACTGTCATCTGCGCTAGATGACCGAGGTGCTGCGGGCGGGCGGTGGGGGGAGGTCCAGGGTGGGGTCTGTGGGCCCAGACCAGTGTCCCCCAGGCCAGCCTGTGCTTACCTGGCTGTGCATACAGCCACTCAGCCCCCTGGGGAGGACATGAAGGCACAAGGTCACCCAGATGTGGGGCTCAGCTCACTGAGGGAGGGGACAGAAGGGGCCTGTCCTCTTCAGGGTGCCCGTGAGGTGGCATCTCAATGGCATTGAGTGCTGAATTGGTCCCCCTACTATCTTGGGTTCAGTGCCAGGAGAGAGGTCTGATGGGGAATATAGGTGCCCTGGGTCCCCTTGGTCAGACCAGGGAGGGCATCAGCAGCTGGCCCTGGGTGCCGACCAGCCGCTGGGGAAGACAACAGGGCCATCCTGAGGGTCGCTCTTCCACCCCCGCTTGGCCCCAGGGGGCACTTGCCCACCCCTACCTAGCTCTACCTGAGACCTGGGCAGTGTTGGTTGGAGGGCTGTGCCATCCTGAGGGTCTGGACGGGAGCTGGGCCGTGATGGTAGACGGCAGACAGGACAGCTGTGTCTGTCTATTCTGTCCCTGAGACGGGAGAGGGTGCCAGGTGGAGGTGTCTTGGAGGGCTGGGGACAGGTCGGGGTCTTTAGGGAAGGCCAGCAGGGTCCCTGGCATCCAGGGGAGATAGGTCGGGGCAGCCTCCTCCGTCTCTGGCTCGGTGGTTATGCTGCCAGGTGAGTGAGTGGTCCTGCCGGGGGTACTGAAGCTGTCCCAAGAGAACATAGGGAGACCTTGTGCCCTCGTCCCCCCGAGTCCCACTCGAACAGCCTTACCTAACCTGCCTGAGGCCTGGGACACTGAGGTGGGCAAGGCTGCTCAGGCCTCACCTGCTGGGGCCCCTCTAGGCCCCTGCAGTTCCCCCCTCACCCCCCCTTCCACAGCCCCTGGAGGTCCCGGGGCTTCCTGCTTCCTGTGTCCAGCCGGCAGTAGTCCTAGCCCTGTGTCCTCGGGGTGGGCCCAGGTGCCTTCTGCACAGCCAGCAGAACCCCTGCCGGCCCCGGGGCCCCTCAAGATGCTCCTCTCTGTTTTAGTGCCCCTTTCTCCTGAGGAGGAACCCAGAGCAGTGTGCAGTCGCCCAGCGATGGGGGTCCTGAGCCCGGGAAGCAGGAAGGCGAGCCAGCCGGCCGGGGACCTCGAGGGCCTGGCGGAGCGCGCGCAGCCCCGGAGCCCCGCTCCCGCCTCCTGCTGTAGGTGCCCCCGCGCCCCACGGGGCCCTTGTGTCCCAGGCTCGCCGTGCAGGAGTGGCTGTCAGCTGGCCAGGAAGGGTCTGCCGCCTCCTGGGTGTCATGTCCCCACACCCCAGTGCCACCGCCTCTCGGCGCTCGGTGAGCGTCCACGTCCCCGCCTTGCCTCCAGGCGCCCCAACTCAGCCTCTGAGGTGCTGTTGGGTGCTTGCCCCTGCTGGGCCTGCGGGGTGAGCTGAGGCAGGGGTGAGGGGGCCCAGCGGGTGGGATTGAGGATCTGGGAGGGGTCCAGGATTGCTGGGAAGACCAGTGGCCAGTGGGGGGAGGGGCGGACAGCAGAAGGCTGTGGGTGCCAGGAGACCCCTGGACAGAGAAGGCCGCTGGCGTGCCTGAAACCTTGAGTGGGCCTGGGCGAGCTGGGGGGCCTGGGGTTGCTGGCAAGGGTCTGAGGAGGTTGCAGGGGGCTGCCCTCCCGTTCAGGACAGCACCCAGGCTGGGCCTAGAGCGTGGCAGGAGACTGCCCAGCATTGGCTAAGGGGGGAGGTTGTCCCACACCAACTTCTCCTCCTACAGCTCTGGGCCCAAGCTGGTGTTCAACCGGGTGAATGGCCGACGTCCCCTTGCCACGTCCCCATCCCTGGAAGGGGCCCAGGAGACCTACACACTAGCCCACGAGGAGAACGTCCGCTTTGTGTCAGAAGGTAGAGAGGCCAAGCCTGTGCCTGGGCGACCAGGTCCTGCCCCCATGGCAGTCCAACTCCCCAAGCCAGAGGATTAGGTTTCTCCTTGGCTGGCTGCCTGCTGGTCCTAGGCCCGCTCCCTGTGCCGGGCTGGAGTCCAGGGTGGCCACCAGGCCCTGGGGCGGGCATTGGGGCGGCAAGAGACTGTCCCTCCTTGACGGCGCCCTCCCCACAGCCTGGCGGCGTGTGCAACGACAGCTGGACGGGAACCCGGCCGGCGAGGGAGCCCGGAGGCCTGTGCAGTATGAAGAGAGGACCCCTGACCCCCGGCTACAGAGTGAGTGCGCCCTGCCCGTCGTGCAGGCTGTGGGGCGTGCCTCCCAGGGGGAGCTGCCAGCCTTGGCGGAAAGGCACTGACTGTTTCGCCGCCCTGTCTCCCCCACCCCAGACTTCGTGCCCATCGACCTGGACGAGTGGTGGGCCCAGCAGTTCCTGGCTCGAATCACCAGCTGCTCTTAGCCCAAGCCTGGGAGGAGCGCTGCTCACACAGAGCCAGCCTGGCACCACGGGACCGACAGCCAGAAGAGGACCCCGGTGCCTCACCCACTCCGGGCGTCAGACCTTATTCCGCCAGGCCTGGCTGGGTGCTGGCCACACCGGAAGTGCCAGCATTTGGACTTTTGCACTTTTTGTTCCCTCAGCCTGCCCGCCCTGGGCGGCCAGGTGCGGGAGTTGAACTTGCCTGCTGACCTCAATTCTGCCTGCTGTGACAACCCCGGGGGTGGAAGAAAGGGGCTGCAGGCAAATAAAGTCACGACAAATTGCTGTTGCCTTCTTTGATGGGTGTGTGTGTGTGTTTGTGTGAGAGAGAGTTGGGGGGGGGGGGAAGCGAGCTGTCAGCTTCCCCTTGGAGCCCCTCATTCCATTGCTGGCCCTCAGACTGGCTGCAGGCAGCAGCTTGGTCCCACCCTGCCCCTCACCTGAGAAAGGCCTGGGGTTAGAGGGCTGAGCCCACTGCCTGCCCCTTCCTCTCCCTCTCTGGCTGCCTGCCGCTGCCAGACTGAGGCAGCCCTGGAAGGGGGCACGCTGTTCAAAGAGTTGGGCAGCGGTCTTGGGGGGAGGAGTGAGTGCGGGCAAGGGGGCGCTCGGGCAGGGCGTGGAGCCAGCCCCTCCCAGGGCACTTGGGCACTTCCTTGATTTTACGCCCTTGGCCACATGACCTTGCCTGCTGGGAGCTGGAGGACGGGTTAGGGGGTCCCTGCTGGGCGGCCAGCGCGGGTGGAAAGGCCTGTGGGTCGCCCTGACCCTCAGCTCCACCCCCGGAGACGGGGTCCCACTGGCGCGAGCTGGGGCAGTTCTCATCGCTGCGGACGGAAGGCTGGCTTCGGCCCCGGGGGGGAAGGGGCGACAGCTGGGACGGGGTCGAAGGGGTGGCCCTGGCGTCGACATGTGCAGAACCGTCGCTAGGAGACCGGGGTCCCTGGTCCCTGGGTCCCGGCCCGATACCTGCGCGGGCTCGGGCGCGGCGCGATCACGTGGGCCCTGGGCGCCGCCATGACGGCGGAAGTGACGCAGGCGCCAGACGGCCGTTGCTAGGCGCCGGCGTGGCGTCGCGTGGCGCGCCTGCGTCGGCGCCAGGCGGGAAGCTCGAGCGGCGGCGCCATGGCCCGAGGTAGCGGCGCTCGTGGGGGCCGGGCCGGGCCGGGCGGGGGGCGCGCGGGCGCCCGAGCGACCCGGGGTGGGGTGGGCGGCCCCGGGGGAGCCTGCAGGTGGCGGGCCGGGGCTGCGCAGTGGCCGGGCGCGCAGGGGCCCCCTGCCGCGACCCTGGTGCCGACCGTGCCCCCCGGGCGAAGCTGCTGTGCTAGCCGAGCCCGCCGCCCAGGGCTGCTGGCCCTGCCGGCCACTGACCGCACGGAGCCTAAGCCCGCGGGCCGCCAGCTCGCTCCCCAGGGAGGCCCCGCGGCCCTCGCGCCCCACCCCCACCCTCCAGCCGGGGACCTGCAGTGTGGGCCCCCAAGGCACCCAGTGCCCTCTCGCCGCGAGTCTGTGGGTGCCACAGCCCACACTCTGGTTAGCCCCTGCCTAGGACCCTGCATTGGGCCGTGGGTCCCCCAGCCCTGGACCCCGTGCTGGCCCGCCAACCTCTGCTCCCCCCTCCCTGCCTCCCGCAGCCTGGCAGCTGCCGTTCCTCAACGTGTTTAGACACTTCAAGGTGGAGGAGTGGAAGCGATCCACCAAGGAGGGCGATGTGACAGTGGTGACGGTGTGTGCCCCTTCCTCCCCACCGGAGACCCCCCCCCCGCCCCCGTCTGGGTAGCCACGCCCCCTGGGCATCTCTCCTGTCTGCCTCTCTCCACCGGTGAGCACCAGTCCCATCTCCCTCCAGGATAAGACCCTGAAGAGCTCCGTGTACCGCATCCGGGGCGCCGTGTCTGCCAGCAACTACCTCCAGCTCCCCAAGACCAGCACCCAGTCCCTGGGGCTGACGGGGCGCTACCTGTATGTGCTCTTCCGGCCCCTGCCCACCAAACACTTCGTCATCCACCTGGACGTGTCCACTGAGGTGCCGCCCGGCGCTGGGTGGCGAGTGGCCCCCCCCTCCCTGCCCAGCATGCCCTCATGGCCACCCCCTGCCTCCTGTAGGACAGTCAGGTCATCCGGGTGTCCTTCTCCAACCTGTTCAAGGAGTTCAAGTCCACAGCCACCTGGCTTCAGTTCCCCTTCATCGGCCAGGCGCAGCCGTCCAGGCCAGGTGATGTGGAGGTGGGGGGGATGGTCTGGAAGGAGCAGAGGGGGCTGTGGACTGGGGGCTTTCCCATGCGTTGAGGTCTGATGGGGGTACCGTCCACACACCCAGCAGACGCGGCGCCCCCCAGCACCCGTTGGATCTGCTTACAGCTAGATCTGCAGGACATCCTGCTGGTCTACCTGAACAGGCGCTTCGGGCATCTCAAGAGCGTACGTCTGGGTGCCAGCTTACTGGTCAGGAACCTGTACACCAGCGACCTGTGCTTCGACCCTGGTGAGGGCGCCCGCTCACTTCCTGTCCTGGCCACCAAAGTGCGCAGGCCCTGCGCCAGGGACACCCCTGGGTAGAGGCTGGCACTGGCACTGGCACAGCCCCACCCGGGACTGGGAGGGGGCGGAATGTGTGTGTGTGTGTGTGTGTGTGTGTGTGTGTGTGTGATAGACGGGCGCCGCGTGACCCGGGACACACCACGCACCCTGTAGCTGTGACCCCGTCCGAAGCTCGGCGCCAGAAGCTGGCCGTCACTCCTATGCCCCGAGAAATGGCGTTCCCAGTGCCCAAGGGGGCATGCTGGCATGACCGCTACGCCCACATCCGGTGAGCTGCTCTGCTTGCCCAGGGGGCTGCAGGGAGCGGAGGGACGGTGCAACAGATGCCGGACGCTGACCCTCTCTGTCTGCCCTCTGGAGCTTTCCCAGTGACAGCCCGAGAGAGCCCGGGGAGCCCGGGCTGAAGAGCGGCTTTGCTCCTGACCCAGGTGGGTTTGGGCTCCGTGGCCCCCAGGGCTGGGCAGGAGGCCAGGCTGCCTGCTGGGGGGCGGGGCTAAACAGGAGGCGGGCCCGCCAGCGCGGGGCGGGGCTTGGGAGATGGTGTGGCTGTCTGATGGGGGTGGAGCTAGACAGGGGTGTGCCTGCTAGTGCCAGGGCAGGATTGGGCAAGGCGGTCTGGCTGGCTGCTTGTCAGTCACAGGGACAGGGCTAGCGCCAGCTCTGAAGCCCCCGGAGGTCTGGCACATGGAGCTGGGGCGGGCTTGCTGGCTGAACAGCTGTCCGGCCAAGTGAGTGCTGCTTTGTGGCCATGGGGTCCCAGCACAGCCGCGCCTCCCCTGGGCTGTCTGCTCGGTGGTCTTGCCGCCACTGCAGGTCTCCCACGGCCAGTGACACAGCGCAACCCACGTGTGGCTGCTGGCAGCAGAGTCCTGCAGGAAGACCTGTGCTCAGGGGTCCCGCCCTCCAGCGCCCCCGCTGTGAGTACCCTGTGTCTGGGGCGGTTGGCTGGACACAGGGCTCCAGGTGTTGATCAGCCCTGACCCTGGAACCCCGCCAGGCCCCTTCCTTGATGCCGGGGTCCCGCCCCCAGGTCAACCCGCTGTGCCCGCTCCCCGCGACGGTGGCCCAGGCAGGATGTGGTGATGGCATCCACGTGTTTGCCCGGCCACTGGACTTGGCGCCCGAGGGCCCAGAGGACACTGGCATTCAGGAGGTGAGCCCTGCTTCCGGGAAGGCTTGAGCCCAGGGAGCACTCGGCCTCTGGGAAGGGGTACCAAAGCTGGCTGGACTCACCCTGAGCCCCCAGAATGGTGTGGGGGTCTGCGGGCTCTCTGACCTCTTCCCACCCAGGCCGTGGGCCGGAAGCAGAGTAGAAGGGAGCAGCCTCCGAGCAAGAAGTCCCCTCAGCGAAGAGTAAGGGCGGGTTCTGTGTCCCTCCCGCAAGTCCCTGGAACCCCCGCTTCCTGTCCCCAGCAGGCTCTGGGAGGGAGGGAGCGGTCTGGTGCTGTGGGTCGGCCTCTCATCAGAAGCTTTCCTTTCAGAGCTTCCTGCCGGACCCGGTCCTGAAACTCAGGGGCGTCATCGGCTTCGGGGGTCATAGCACCAGATGGGTAAGATGCCCGCAGAGCACTGGGGGGACCGGGGCCTTCACCCACTGCAGATCTGGAAGTTCTCTGCAGCTCTCAGATGCCCCCACCTACCACCGCCCTTGTGCCCTGGCCTGTCCTCCGTCCACTTACGGCGCTGCCCTGTCTGTCCCTGACACTGGGGGGTGAGGGCTGGTCCGAGCCCCCGGTGCGTCAATCCTGTGAGCTGCCCGCCCACAATGGGAATGCTTTGCCCCATGTTACTCTCTGCCTCCCTGTGTGGCTGGCGTGTAACTGTGGGGCCTGTGACAGGCAGAGGCTGGGCTTAGAGGAAGTGACTGCACACGTGTGTATGTGTATACCCATGTGCACCATGTGCATATGTCTTTGTGTTAGTTTCCGTCAGTGTATATGTTCTTGTGTGCACATTGGTACAGTGTGTGTGTGTGTGTGTGTGTGTGTGAGAGACACCTGGGTGGGGCATGAGACTGACCCCAGCAGCCCTGACCTTGATGTTTGCCCTGCTGCCAGGCCCTGTGGACCAAGGACGGGGCCTCTGTGGTGTACCCATGCCACGCGGTCATCGTGGTCCTTCAGCCGGAGACCAGCCAGCAGCGTTTCTTCCTGGGCCACACAGCCAAGGTGGGGGCGTCCCTGGGGAGGGGGAAAGCTGCGCGTGGTCTCCAGTGGGGCCCTTCTGAAACCACAACTGCCTCCCTAGGTCTCCGCGCTGGCGCTGGATAGGCGGGACTCGCTGCTGGCCTCAGCGCAGGCGCAGCCGCAGAGCATGGTGTGGCTGTGGGACTTCCCCACGGGGGGCTGTCTGTCCATGTTCCAGAGCTCTATCCACAGCGTCAGCATCCTTAGGTGGGCGGGGCCTCGGGCGGGTGGGCGGGGCTGCGTGAGACTGCCCTTCAGCCCTGACCCACCTGCCCCGTGCCCACTACAGCTTCTCTGCTAGCGGGACGGTCCTGTGCGGCGTGGGCAAGGATGGCCACGGGAGGACGGTAGGGAGGAGGCGCTGGGCGCTCGGAGGCCGGGATGCAACCTCCGGGAACCCGCTTCTGTTTGCTTTATAAACGCTGGTCCTGGCCGGCTTGCGCGTGTTCCCGGGCTGTGTGGTGTGTATCTACGATGCCCGCTCCGAGCAGCAAGGTTGCCCCGCTGACCATCGCGGTGGTGCTGGGGCCCCTGGGACCTGGTGACGCGCGACCTCCGGCCCCTCTGCGCCCACGCTCCTCACCCCTGGCATGTTGCCGTGTGGGGTCGTGCAAAGACAGGCATGTTGGTGTGTCAGTGTCCGGAGCGAGGGACAGGCCGCTGGCTTTTAACTGCACTTCTGGGGTCTCCTGCCCACACATCTCTGCGGACACACCGGCAACCGGGACCCAGGAGGAGCCCGCCAGCGCCCACGGCTGCATCGCCCAGGACCTCACCAGCAGCGCCGGGGCGGGACCAGGCCCGGTTGGGCTGGGCGGGCCCCAACGGCACTGAAGAGGGGCTGGGCTGGTCCCCCGGGGTTCACACAGGTCCCGTTGCAGATGGTGGTGGCTTGGGGCACTGACCGGGTGGGTCGCGATGGCGAGGTGGTCGTCCTGGCGAAGGTACACACCAATGTGGACATCCAGTCCTGGGCAGTGGCCACTGATGACATCAGGTAACGTGGCCGCCACCCGCTGTGGGACCCTGGCCGTGTAGCCTCTGTGGGGAGGCAAGGTCTGGTCGAGGGCATCCCCAGACGGGCGTCTCCCCCTTGCCAACCCCACAGGATGGCATCTTGTGGGCAGAGAAGTGTGCGGCTCTGGCGGCTGCGTGGGGGGACGCTGCACTCCAGCGCCGTGAACTTGGGGGAGCACCACGGGCTGCACTTCACCGACCTCACGTTTGATTGCCTCGTGGACGGGCCCCACACCCTGTGAGCCCGCCTTCCTCGTAAACCCGCCCCATCTCCTGTGAACCCACCCCTCCCTCAGCCACGCCCCCCGTGTGAGCCCGCCCCTCCTGAGCCACGCCCCCTTAGCCCTGCCTCATCTGTGAGCCCTGTCCTCTTCAGCTCCTCCCCTCCTGTGAGCCACACCCTCCCTGAGCT
>PVJH01011441.1:0-28179 GCA_004026705.1 Nesogale talazaci | reverse complement strand
GTGAGTAGGTCCCACACCTTTTCCTGTGAAGCCTTCTGTGGTGCTTGCCCCCCCCTCCCCGCAAACCCCCCTCCTTTCCCTGTGAGCCCCGAGCCTCCTTGCTGCCCCCCCTGCCCCCGTATGACACCCCTGCCCCCGTTGTCTGTGGACAGCTACGTGTGCTGTCGGAGCGGCCACATTCTGGAGGTTAGCATCCAGGCCATGGCTGTGCTGCATGCCCGCCGCCTGCTGCCCACGCAGCCCCCGGGCAGCCCCCACCTGGAGAAACCTACCTTCACCTCGGGTGAGTGGGCACCCGGGCCCAGGGCGAGAAACTGGGTCATTGTTGTCACTGGTGTTCCCCTGTGGAAACTCAGATCGTCACCTATCCCCTTCCCTCCAAAGGAGGGGCTGGCCGCTGCGGCCCTAGTGGGCAGGGTTCCACCTCCCCCGCCCCACTGCAGTTCCCTGTACTGCCATCCCTCTCCCGCTTGGCGACGTCAGGGCGCCCTTTCACTCTGACCTTCCTCGCACCCTGCGCCGGACTCCCCCCTTCCTGGCAGGGCCCTTCCCCTAGCCACCCAGGACTCCCTGGGGTCCCACTCGACCTCTGCAGGCCCCGGCGTCGCCATCAGCAGCCTCAGTGTCTCCCAGGCCACCTGTGCTGTGGGCTCCGAGGACGGTTACCTGCGGCTCTGGCCCCTGGACTTCTCTGCTGTCCTCCTGGAGGCAGGTGAGTGCCCAGGGCAGGGAGGGCAGGCCTGTGGCTCGGGGGTACGGTCTGCGGGGGCTCCATGCCACCACTGTCTCCTGGGGAGGTCACTGCCCCCTAACCTGCAGAGCACGAGGGGCCGGTCAGCTCCGTCTGCGTCAGCCCTGACGGCCTGCGTGTGCTGTCCACCACCATCACGGGCCACCTTGGCTTCCTGGACGTGGCGTCCTGCGAGTACTGCGTGCTGGTCCGCTCCCACACCGCCTCCCTGCTGGCCTGTGCCGCGGGGCCCAGCCAGCAACTTGCCACCGTGGCCAGGGATAACACCATATGCATCTGGGACCTGGAGACCCTGCAGCAGGTTAGGGAGCCCCACCCTCACCTGCAAGTACGCCCCCTCCTCCCAACAAGCTCTGCCTTTCCCATGAAGTCTCCCCGAGAAGCTGCCTCCTTGGCCTTCAGTCCCTGCAGGCCTCGCCTGCCTGCTTGTTCACCTGGGCCCTCTCCCACAGCTGTACGAGCTCAGCCCCCCCGAGGAGTCCCCGAGTGCAGTGGCCTTCCACCCCACGCAGCAGACCCTGTTCTGTGGCTTCTACAGTGGTGCGGTGCGCTCCGTCAGCCTGGCCACCGGGGGTGTGCTGCTGGAGCACAGGTGGGTAGGGCTGCAGGCCCCCCTGGTGGGGAAAGGGGTGGGACCCAGTGTGGGTGTTGGGTGGGAGGGCTTGTGAAGGTCCAACCCTACCCCACTCTCCTGGTGCAGGCGGCACGGGGGAGCCGTCACGGGCCTGGCCACCTCTCCGGACGGCCGCTTCCTGTTCAGCACTTGCGCTCAGGGCGTCCTGACCCAGTACGACTGTGCGGGACCCCGGTGCTCCGTCCTCCGAGTGGCAGGTCAGCCCAGGGCCCCAAGCTGCATCTCCAGCCGCTCTGGGGGCTCCCATGGCGGGCAGCAATGTGTGTCCACACAGGGAGAAGGGCTACTCTGGCCAGCTGACCCCCGGCCTCTGCTGCCCAGGGAACATGGCGTGCCAGGAGGCCAGGCCAAACCCCAACACCCTGGTGGTCAGCAGGGACAGCCAACTGCTGGCCATTGTGGGCCCGTCCAAGTATACAGTGACCCTCCTGGACACAGCCTCCCTGCATGAGGTGAGTGACAGGGGCAGTCGCCCCTCTGCCGGCCCATGTTGACGGTACAGCCTTTCAGGGGGTCCCTCCATGACGCAGTGAGGAAGCAGGGACCCGGGATGGGGAGGTCAGCTGCTGGCCCAGGCTGACTGGCCAGCGACGGTCCCAGCATGGCACTGCCCTCTGCCCTGGCCCGTGAGCACACACTCCCCCTGGCGGCCAACGCAGAGGCTATGTGTGCTGCCTCAGCTGCTCCGGGTGGACGTCAGTGCCCTGGACCCCGCTGGCAGCCCGCTGGACCCCGCCGTGGCCGTCCTCTTCGGGCCCCCGCCCACCAGCCACCTCCTCGTGTCCGTCTCTGCCGCCAAAGTCCTGGTGCTGGACGCCCAGTCAGGGCGCACCATCCGGGAGGTGAGTCCTCCGCTCCTGCTGCTGCGGACGCAGGACGTCCCTGGCGACCAGTGGCCGCCGACCCCCCAGGAGGGCACTTTCCCACTCCCCTCCCCCTGACCACCACCCCCCTCCCCCAGCTCTCCAGCGTCCACCCTGTGGTCTGCTCCTCCCTGGCTCTGAGCCAGGATGCCCAGCTCCTGGTGACCGCTGGCCACCGGACCATCAAGGTGTGGGACTCCCCACTGCAGGAGCACCCCGGCTGCCAGGTGTGTGAGCGGGAGGGACGGCTCCCGTGCCCAGGTGTCCCCTGTGTGCCACTGCCCTGCACCCTCACCCAGTCCCCCTGGCACCTTGCCCGCCTCCCAGGTGTTTATCGGGCACTCTGAGCCGGTGCTGGACTTGGCCTTCACCCCTGACCAGAGGCAGCTCCTGAGCGTGGGGGACACCGTCTTCCTCTGGGACGTCCTGTCCCCCTCTGAGAGGAGGCCCGTGCCCAGGCAAGTGTCCACCCTGGTCCTCGGGCCCGCCCGCCGTAGGGCACCTTCCTACAGCGACCTGTGCCTTCTCTTGTTGCCCCTGCAGCATCCGAGGCGCAGCCTGGGAAGCGGGTGAGTGGTTCCGCCCGGGAGCCAGCGCCCCCCGGGGCCCAATTAGGACGGGGGGTCTTGCCGGGCCCTCGCCGACCCTGGCCCCTCTGCAGAGCCCCCTGCCCTGCCCCCCTCTGTCCTCAGGGCCCGGCGCTGGGCAGCAGTTGGATGTGGCTTCTGGGGCCCAGGGCTTGCCCCGGAGCCAGGTGCCCGTGCCGTCCCAGGTCCCACCACCTCGGCGGGCCCCTGGAACCGCCACCCCCGACCGCAGTGGTGGTAAGAGCCGGAGTGGGCGCCGAGACGGGTGAGGGGTGGGTGCTGTCCGCGCGCACACGCACACCGCCCCCGCCTGGCCCAGGTGTGTCTTCAGCGTCGGATGAGGAAGGGCCCAGCGAGGCGGAGCCCCCCTCAAAGCCCCCGCAGACTCCCGACCTCCGAGGGCTGCTGGAGAAGGCAGCTGGAGGGGACAGGCCAGGGAGGGGCCCCAGGCCGGAAGCCACCTGCCCCTCCAGCCAGCCAGGTAAGCTCAGGGCTCAGAGCAGGGGGCGCCGGTCTCCGACCCAGGTGCTCTCGGGCTGGGGGGGCGGAGTAGTGTGTCCCCAGACCTGGTGGCCCACTGGTGCTGGTCTGCCTGTGATAAGGGTCCCGGAGGGGTCTGGACGCCTGGCCCTCCCTCCGCCCAGCAGGAGCCAGCGGCCCCGGAGTGGCCTGCACCCCACCCGCCACCTGCCCTGATGCCTACACACACTTTGTGGCCAGCTTTAAGACTTCCCAGCACCCCAAGGTGTGTCTTGGACCCCGTCCGTGCAATGGGGATGTGGGGTTTCAGGGGCACCCCTGCCCCCACCCGGGGCCTCACCCACTGCCCAGCACCATCTGAGTGACCGACGGGCCCGGGGTGCGTGGCAGAGTCCTCACGTGGGGCTGGGGGGGTGGTGGGGGCGGGGAGAGCCGTGTGGCCCCCAGGGGGTCCTGCGGCATCCGCACCCTGCCCCGCAGGGCAAGTCCCCCCCTCTGGCCGGCGTGGAGCTGCTGCGCCTGCAGGGGGTCGTGGGCTACAACGGGAACGGGCGAGGCAACATGGTGTGGAGGCCAGACACAGGTGGGTACCGGTGGGGTGGGGTGGGGTGGGCTGGGGTGGGCAGGCCTGCTGACCGCCCTGACCGCCCCGGGCCCCCAGGCTTCTTTGCCTACTCGTGCGGCTGCCTGCTGGTGGTGGAGGACCTGCACTCGGGCTCCCAGCAGCACTGGCTCGGCCACCCCGAGGAGGTGTCCACGATGGCGCTCAGCCACGATGCCCAGGTGCCCCACCTGCCTCTCCCCGCCCTCTTAGAGCCAGCCGCAGGGCTCTCTGCTCCTGGCTGACCCTTGTCCCCTCCGCCAGGCCCTGGCCTCGGCTTCGGTCCGAGGCCTTTCGGCCGCCCACTGCGAGATCCGGGTCTGGGACACGTTCACGGGCACCTGCCGCGGCCGCATCTCCCATCACGACTCCGCGGTCCAGGCCCTGGCCTTCTCACCGGACGACAAGCTGCTGGTCACCGTGGGTCAGTGGGGGCAGGGCAGGCCTGGGGACAGGCTCCAGGGGGCTTGCTCCGGTGCTGAGGTCGCGCTTCGCAGGGAACTTTGCTGACTGCACCCTTGCCCTGTGGAGCACGGCCACCTACCAGCTCGTGACGTCCACACGCCTCCCGATGCCCGTGCACAGCGTGGCCTTCAGCCCCGGGGAGGCGGCCCAGTTTGCCTGCGTGGGCCGGGGCGCCACCACCTTCTGGTTCCTGCAGCAGCAAGGGGCGGACATTTGCCTCCAGGTGCCAAGGGGAGGGAGACAGGGGCTCTGAGGGGGCTGGGTCTTGGTGGCCGGACTTAGGCCACCTTCCGGCTTCTGCAGGAGTGGGGCGCACAGGTCTGTGTCCAGGTGCCCGGACTCGGGGGCGGGGGGTGGGGGTGGTGCTGGAGCAGGGCAGGGGCACATGGAGTGGGGGGGGTGCTGACTGTGCTCCTCCACCCAGGCGCACCGGGAACCACTCCCGGCCGAGGTGGGGGCCTGCGAGCTGACGTCGCTGTGCTTCGGCCCGCCCCCCCTGCTGTACTGCGGGTCCAGCGCCGGCCAGGTCTGCGCCTGGGACACGCTCTCCGGCGGCTGCTTCCTCACGTGGGCCGCGGACGACGGCGAGATCGGTGGGCCTCGGAGCCCTGTGGTGGGCGGCGGGCCCCTGGAGGGCGGCCGTCAGGGCCTGACTGTGTCTATCTCGCAGGCGTGCTGGTGGGCTCCGAGTCTCGCCTGGTCAGTGGCAGCAACACGCGGAGGCTGCGGCTGTGGGCCGTGGGGGCCATGTCTGAGCTGCGGCTGAAGGGCTCCAGTGCCAGGTGAGGGGGGCAGCAGGGGCCCTGCCCCAGGACCCTCTCTGCCGGGCCAGGGAGCCGGTGCCTTCACCCCTGGCCACCCTCCTGTGCCCGGCCCCTTAGGTCCAGCACGGTGGTCCTGGAGCATCAGGTGAGCCTGGACGGGGCTGTGGTGAGCGCCGCCTTCGACAGCCGCATGGACATGGGCATTGTGGGCACCACCGCGGGCACGCTCTGGTACATCAGCTGGGCCCAGGGAGCCAGCACCCGGCTCGTCAGCGGTCACCAGAGCAAGGTGCGGCACCCGCCACTGCGTCCCCCGCCCCCGTCCAGGGACAGCACGGCCCTCGCCTCAGCCCGTCGGGTTGGCGTCCACTGCCCCACCTAGAACTTCGGGGGGGACAGCACCACAGGGTCCGAGGCGGGCCCCTCAGCCAGCATGTCCACAGGTGAACGAGGTGGCCTTCAGTCCCGACGAGTCCCACTGGGCCACCTGCGGTGAGGACGGAAGCGTGCGGGTGTGGTCCCTGGTCAGCATGGAGCTGGCCATCCAGTTCCAGGTGCTCAACCAGGTGCGTGGGGTCCCCGGGGCAGGGGTGGGGGTGGGGGGAGCGCTAGGTGGGGCCGCCTGCCTGCTGAGGGCCCGCGGCTGGTCCCCAGAGCTGCCTCTGCCTGGCCTGGAGCCCCCTGCCCTGCAGACGCCCGGGCCCACAGCGGCTGGTGGCCGGCTACAGCGACGGCACCCTGCGGGTCTTCAGCGTCTCCCGGACGGAGCTGGAGCTGAAGATGCGGCCCCACCCGTGTGCTCTGACGGCCGTGGCCTTCTCCGCCGACGGTGCGCCGGGGCCAGGGGCACAGGGCGGGTGGGGGGGCTGGGCCCCGGTAGACCCGCAGGGGAGAAGGTTGGTCTGGCAGCTGAGGGTCCGTCCTGCGCAGGTCAGACAGTCCTCTCCGGGGACAAGGAAGGCCTGTTGGCTGTGAGCCACCCCCGCACGGGCATGACCATGCATGTGCTGCGGGACCAGCTGGGCGCCCCTATCTGGGCCATCCAGAGCAGATGCAAGGAGGTAACGCTGGGACAGGGGAGGGAGGGGTGTGTGTGTGTGTGTGTGTGGTGGTGGTGGTGGTGGGGGTTCAGCATATTCCAGGAACCCACCACTCCCTTCTCCCCAGTACAGAGACTTTGGGGTGCCAGGCACGGACCTGTGGCTGGCAGCCAGTGGGGACCAGCGGGTCAGCGTCTGGGCAGCTGACTGGCAGGAGGGCGTCTGCGAGCTGGTGGATTGGCTGAGCTTCCCGGCGCCTGTGCCCACACAGGTAACGCAGTGGTGGGGGGCCCAGGGGGGCAGGGTGTGGCGTCACTTCCACCCCCTCCACTACAGCATCTGTACCCTGCAGCCAGGGACCCCCCCACCGCCCTCCCTCGCCGCCTTCTGCCCCTGGGACGCTGACCTGCTGGTGTGTGCCGGCTTCGGCCCTCAGCCCCAGCTCCTGCTCTACAGCCTCGGACAGAAACAGGTTCGCGAGCGCCTCCCACCCCCCCAGGGGCGGGCTTTCCTCCTCCTGCCCGCTGGCTCCCTGACAGAGTTGGGGGAGGCACTCACGGCCCACCCCACAGGTGCTGGAGAGCATCCCGCTGCCCCTCTTCGCCGTGTCCCTGAGCCCGTGCCCAGGCTCCCGCCTTGTGGCTGTTGGCTTCGCTGGTGAGTGAGTGCCCTGTGTCCCGCTCCCCCGGGGGACCTGCAGCCTCCCTCCTGGCCCGTCCACTCTGAAGGAGGGCAGCAGTCAGGCCCTGCCCTGGGGGGGGGGGGTAGTGGGGGCCCTGTCCTGTGTGTGGGGGTGGGAACCCCTCTGGTAGAGGAGCAGGTGAGGCCAGGCGGGCAGTCCCCGGGGGGAGCCAGGCAGCATCGAGGCCTGTGCCGCCCTGCAGAGCGCCTGCTGAGGCTGGTGGACTGCACCTCGGGGACCGGGCAGGACTTCAAGGGCCACAACGATGAGGTGCACCTGTGCCGCTTCTCCCCGTCGGCGCGGCTGCTCTTCACCGCCTCGCACAAGGAGATCCTGGTGTGGGCCGTCTCCGAAGCCAAAGCCCGGGGCGTCGGCCCGCGCGAGCCGGGGCAGGACCCTGCCGCCTGAGACCTGTTGCAGTGCACTGGGGGGCTGGGAGCGGTGGGGGGGCTGCTCGCCGGGGTCTGCGAGCCTGGCCACGTGTACCTTGTAAATAAAGAAACCTGCCACCCTCCCCGGCCGGGCCACGTGCTTGCTGTAGCCCCCCCTCGCCCCCCTCCCGCCCCGCGCCACCCCACCTGGGCAGAGGGGCCCTGGCTTCCCCGCGGTCCGCGGAGGAGAGCCTGCAGTGCCCGGCGCGTCCGCGCGGGGGCGGCGGCGCGCGCCCCAGCCGCTCTGGCCCGCCGGCCTCGCTGGTACCGCCACCCGGAGAGCGGGCCGGAAGTGGCGCGGCGCCCGGGACGGGGCTGGACCGGGTCGGGCTTGGGGTGGCGGCCGGGGCCGGGGTCGGGGCGGGGCGGGTCACGGCAGGACGGGGCCCGGCTGCAGCCATGAAGCGGGACGTGCGCATCTTGCTGCTCGGAGAGGGTCGGTCCCGGCGGGCGGCGGGGGCGCGGGCGGGGGCGGGGGCGGGCCGGCGCTGCCCGGGCGGGGGCCGCTGACCCCCGGCTGACCGCCCCGCACAGCTCAGGTGGGGAAGACGTCGCTGATCCTGTCGCTGGTGGGCGAGGAGTTCCCCGAGGAGGTGAGCGCCGGCGCGGCTCGAAGGCCGGCCCTGCGCGCTGGGCGGCGGCGGCTGGCCCGGGGGCTCCAGGGGCCAGGGGGTCCCCCGCGGGGGGCGGGAGGTGCCG
This sequence comes from Nesogale talazaci, assembly GCA_004026705.1. Taxonomy (NCBI): domain Eukaryota; kingdom Metazoa; phylum Chordata; class Mammalia; order Afrosoricida; family Tenrecidae; genus Nesogale; species Nesogale talazaci. The sequence goes on along the minus strand of PVJH01011441.1, from coordinate 20,182 downwards.
GCCCGCTCAAGCCCCTCCCGGGCAGGGTCGACGGCTCACACGCGGGCCTGCCCCTCTCAGGTCCCCGCGCGGGCGGAGGAGATCACCATTCCCGCAGACGTCACCCCCGAGAAGGTGCCCACGCACATCGTGGACTACTCAGGTAGGCTCCCTGGCCATGCCCGGCCCGAGCCGGCCAGCCTCAGCCCGGCGTGGGCGCGGGGGGGTTGGCGGGGGGGCGGGGTCTGCAGTGACTTGTGCCCCCTCCAGAGGCCGAGCAGACCGATGAGGAGTTGCAGGAAGAGATCGACAAGGTGAGGCTGGGGCTGGGGGGGCTGGTTCTGGAACATGGCGCCCCACGGGGAGGCGGGTAGAGCCTCCTTTATCTGCTGCCCTAATGGGATTAAGGAGCCAAGTTTAGCTGCCGCCACGGATCCTGCCCGCGGCTAAGTCCTGGCAGAGCTCCCAGGGAGCTCAAGGTTTCAGGCTGGGGAATGGACCCTGCACTCCACAGTGTGGCCTCGCTGGGGCTGCAGGGCTGGGGTCCCGGCGTTGAGGGCACTGCCCAGCCGAGTTCCCAGGAGAGGGTCTCTGGCCCTCCTGCCCCCCTTGCCCCCTCCATCAGGCGGCTTGCCTGCTCAGGACCCCACAAGGTCAGGTCCCAGTGACCCCCAAGCAGGTGGGTGGACCTTGGGCCTGGGACAGAGCCACTTCTTCCCACAGGCCAACGTGGTGTGTGTGGTCTACGATGTCTCCGAGGAGACCACCATCGAGAAGGTGAGCAGGGGCCCCTGGCGACCCCAGGGTTTGGGGTGCCCATCCTCCACCCCCCACCCCAGGCCCAGGCAGGAGCTGGCACCCTCATGGCCCATGGTTCCTCCCAGATCCGAACCAAGTGGATCCCGCTGGTGAATGGAAAGGCGGAGCAGGAGCCCAGGTAAGGAGGGGCCTGCAGGGAGGCTGGGCCCTGCCCCTCACCCTCTCAACTCATGACTGTGGGCCCGTCCCCAGGGTCCCCATCATCCTGGTGGGCAACAAGTCCGACCTGCGGCCAGGCGGCTCCATGGAGACCGTGCTGCCCATCATGAGCCAGTTCCCTGAGATCGAGACCTGCGTAGAGGTGGGTGGGGCAGAGGGGAGCCTGGAGGAGTGGGTGGGAGGGGCCAGGGGAGCAGACATGGGGGAGGGCAGAGGCGGTGCACCCCCCCCCTCCCCAGGGTGCCCCAGCCAGCTTGTCCTCCACAGTGCTCAGCCAAGAACTTGAGGAACATCTCAGAGCTGTTCTACTACGCACAGAAGGCCGTGCTGCACCCCACGGCCCCGCTGTACGACCCAGTGGTCAAGCAGGTAGGGGTGGTGCAGGGGTGGTGGGTGGGGGTAGGAGTTTGGGTGGGGGGGATGGGCCGCTAAGCCCCGTCTCTCCCCAGCTGCGCCCCGCCTGTGCCCAAGCCCTCACGCGCATCTTCAGGCTCTGGGACCAGGACCTGGACCAGTCCCTCAGTGACGAACAGCTCAACGCCTTCCAGGTGCGTGCCCGCCCCCGCCCACCCCATGCCCGGGGCTCCCCCCGCCGCCCCCCCCCCCCCCCCCCCCCCCCCCCCCCCCCCCCCCCAGCCTGCTGAGGAATACCAAGCTTCTCTCCGAGGCAGAAGGCCTGCTTCGGGCACCCGCTGGCCCCCCAGGCCCTGGAGGACGTGAAGATGGTGGTGAGCAAGAACGTGGCGGGCGGCGTTCGGGATGACAGGCTGACGCTGGATGGTGAGGCCCAGGGTCTGTCGTGGGGCGGGGCTTCCAGGGGCGGGGCTACGTAGGGGGCGGGGCTCCCCTGGGCCCGGCTGTCAGCCCCTCGCTCTCTGGGCGCAGGCTTCCTCTTCCTGAACACGCTCTTCATCCAGCGTGGCCGCCACGAGACCACCTGGGCCATCCTGCGGCGCTTTGGCTACGGGGACACGCTGGAGCTCACGCAGGACTACCTCTACCCCCCGTGAGTGGGCGGCCTGTCGGTGCAGGCCCGAGGAGCCCCAGGGGCAATCGGGGTGGCCAGGGCAGGGAGCAGCCAGAAGGCCTGGGGACCTTGGCCAGGCCTCGGCACGCGGAGCAGATGGCGCTGGGGGGCGGGGGGCCGGCCAGCCCTGGAAATGGTGCGTCTGGCTCTCTGCAGGCTGCCCGTGCCCCCAGGCTGCAGCACGGAGCTCAACCACCTGGGCCAGCACTTCCTGCAGAGGGTGTTCGAGAAGCATGACCAGGTGACGCAGGGGCCCTGCCCCCGCCCCGCCCTGCCCTGCCCCCATGCAACCCCCGCCCCCTCTCAGTGCCTCCTCCTCGCCCCTCTGCCCAGGACTGCGATGGTGCCCTCTCTCCCGAGGAGCTGCGCAACCTCTTCCAGGTGTTCCCAGCGGACCCCTGGGGCCCTGAGCTGGCCTGCACAGTGGGCACCGGGCCCGGCGGCCACTTGTCCCTACACAGTTTCCTCTGCCAGTGGACGTAAGTGCAGCTTGGCCTGCCCTGCCGCCTCCCTGCCCCTGGCACTGCCCCCTCACTTGGCGCTAACCGCCCACCTGCCCCTAGCCTGGTGACCTACCTGGATGTCCGGCGCTGCCTGGGACACCTTGCTTACCTGGGCTACCCTGCCCTCTCGGAGCAGAAATCCCAGGTCCACGCCATCACAGGTACCCCCTCCCAAGCCCTGTGTCAGCCTCCCACCACTAGCTCCCCTCACTCACCCCGGGTCTCTGTGCCAGCTCCCCCATCTCTTTCTTACTGGGTGGAGAGCCTCCCTCCCTTCCCCCCCTTTCCCCTTACTGCTCCAGGACCCTGTGTCACCACCACCCTCCTCTTTGGGGTCCTGTGTTCTCCCCTCAGCCTTATCATTGGGTGGGTGGGTACCCCTGGAGGCCAGCCCTCCCTCTCTGGATGCCAGCCTCTCCTGCCTGCCCACAGTCACCCGTGAGAAGCGGCTAGACCAGGAGAAGGGGCAGACACAGAGGCACGTGCTCCTGTGCGAAGTAGTGGGGGCACGTGGGGCGGGCAAGTCCGCCTTCCTGCAGGCCTTTCTCGGCCGGAGCCTGGGGGTGAGTGTCCTGGGAGGGAGGGGGCGGGGGGAGGCAGGAGAGGCGGGCCCGGCCAGTGAGTGCCAGCCTCTCCTGGTGCTGCTGTGCTCCCCCCCACCCTCCCCAGCACCCGGCGCCTCCTGGGGAGCCCTCCACCCACGCCATCAACACGGTGCAGGTCAACGGGCAGGAGAAGTACCTCATAGTACGTCTGTGGCCAGGTGAGGGTCTGCCAGCCCGCCCTCCCCCGCCTTGGGCCCTTCTGAGGCTGCCCTCTACCTGCAGCTCCGGGAGGTGAGTGCCCAGAGCCTGCTGGACGCGCCATCGGGCGCCACCTGTGACGTCGCCTGCCTGCTGTTTGACCGCCGTGACCCCGCCTCCTGGGAGTTCTGCACCAGGGTCTATAAGGCAAGGTGGGGGTGGGGTTGCCTGGCCGTGCTTGGGCAGCCGTGCCGCGGGTGCTCACGCCGCCCTCTCCCCACAGCAGCGGTACCTGGACGAGCAGACCCCCTGCCTGCTGGTCTCCTCCAAGGCTGACCTGCCGGAGGGCGTGGGGCTGCCTGGCACGTCCCCGGCCGACTTCTGCCGCCGCCATCGGCTGCCCGCCCCCATGCCGTTCAGTGTCGGCTCCCCAGCCCTCGGCACCGCCATCTTCAGCCGGCTGGCCACCTTGGCCACTTTCCCGTGGGTATCAGCCCTCGGCCTGCCCGGAGGCGGGGTGGGGTGGTCAGACAGGGCCTGGCTGTGCAGCCACCCTGTTGGGTGACCCAGGGCCCCTGAGCCCCCCATTTCAGGGATGGGCCTGGCTCTGGGTCGGATGCCGACTTTGCAGGGCTCAGCTGGTCCAGGGCTCCCCAGGGGGATGGGCTGCGGGCGTGTCCAGACGAGGCTGTCCTTCCTCTCCGCAGACACCTGGCCCACACAGAGCTGCACGCCTCCTCCTGGCTCAGGCTGGTGCTGGGGGCCGCTGGGGCCGCCCTGGCCGCCGTGCTCAGCTTCTCGCTGTACAGGGCCCTGGTAAGGAGTCGGTGAGGCCAGTCAGAAGCTGTCCCGCCCGGCCCCGAGTGACTGCACAGTCCCTGCTAAGGGACTTCATCCACACGAACCCCCCTGTGCCCCCTGCCGCCACAGCAGCCACCACCCACCGACGGGCATCAGGGGGCCCGGGGGCATGGCTGAGGAAGCCAGTGCCCCAAACCTGGAATTCTCAGGGCCTCACCCCTTCCTTCCTGGCCCCGGAGGTCACCAGCCAGGAGGGGTCAGTAGTAGGGGGAGCAGGAATGTTGGAGTTTGGCAGCTCCCCAAGCACAAGCAGGAGGCGGGCTTTCAGATTAAACGTCATAGTCTTGACACCTTGAAGCCGGGTCTGAGGCGCATTCTTTCTCGATTCAGCTGGGAACACCCTTTGGGGTGGCCCAGGCCCAGTCTCCCCTTGATCTCAGCCCTAGTTGCATATCCAGGCCAGGCTGGTCTGGGAACGAGAGGCCCAGAGACAGAATTATGACTCCGTGGAGTTCTAGGAGGGGGCCTACTGAGTCACCTCCTGGCAGCCCCTGTGCCACAAACGCCCTCCCTCGCCGGCGACACTCCTCACCCTGAAAGATGGGCGGCAGGACATCTCAGGGACCAGTGGGTTTCCAGAGCATGGAGGGAGGGCGGGTGGCTGGGCACGCCGGCCCTGGGTCCTTCTTCCTCTCTGGCATTTAAGCCAGGTACCACCGAGCTGGCCCCTGAAGCTGTAGGGCTCGGGAGGGCAGGGCAGGCCCTCCACACGGCCAGCGCCCTGGCTCTGGGTCTTGGGGGACAGTATTGTGGATCCCCAGAGGCCACACCACCAAGTCCAGGGAACTGGTGCAGCCAGGGTCTGTGGCATTTGAGGGGCCTGCAGAAGTGTTACTATGGTTACACGTCCCCGGGTCCACGCTACTTCCATTGTGTCAGGCCGCTGGCCATCCCAGCCACAGCCATGTGCCCGCCCCCCACCCATCCCGCTAAGGGGCCCCCCGTGATGGTGAGCACCAGGGGCTCCGTTGTGTGCGGTGCAGACGCGTCCGAGCAAGCATGGGCAGACCGGCTGCCCTCCCCCGTATGGTGGTTGGGGTGTATGCATCCCCCTCAACAGTCAGCAGAGGGAGCCGGTGAGCGCGCGGGGCGCCTGGGGGGTCGGGGAAGGCCTCCTGGGCTGGCGATCTCCCCGAGACACAGAGCTGCAGGCGCGTGAATGGCTAGGACACAAACTCCCCCCCCCTCACCCTCCCCACTCCGCGTGCCCTGCGGGAGGGGCAAGCGGCCCCGCGCGGCCCCTGCCTCGGCGCGGTCTGCGGGCGGGCGGGCGGGCGGGGCTGCGGGGCGCGCGCGTCTCCCGCTTCTCGGCGGCGGCGTGTGCGGCGGGGGCGGCGGCTCGGTGACGCGGCGGCCTGGAGCACGGCGGCGGCGGCGGGGAGCGGAGCGGGCGGAGCGGGCTGGCGGGGCGGAGCAGAGCCGTCCGCAGAGCAGCCCCTCCGGCCGCGGCCGCCCCCCGGCCCCCGGCTCTATGGACAGGAGCTCGCTGCTGCAGCTCATCCAGGAGCAGGTGCGTGAGCCGGGCCCCCAGACCCCGCGGCCGCCGGACGCCAGCCCCTCTCTGCGCGACCTTGGCCCTGCGCCCGAGACCCCAGGGGAGGGTGGGGCGCGGCGGCGGCTGCGGCGGCGGCGGCGCGGGAACCTTGGGCGACCCCGGCTAGCGAACGGGGACAGAGGGAGGAGGAGGCCTGACGGCCCTTCCGAGGGGCCGGGGCTTCCAGGACAAGGTGCTTGAATCTGCCGCTCGCGCCCCCTCACCCCTTCACCGACCCCCCCCTCAGCAGCTGGACCCCGAGAACACTGGCTTCATTGGCGCAGACACCTTCGCTGGCCTGGTGCACAGCCATGAGCTGCCCCTGGACCCCGCCAAGCTGGACGTGCTGGTGGCCCTGTCCCAGAGCAACGAGCGGGGCCAGGTCTGCTACCAGGAGCTGGTGGACCTGGTCAGTGCCCCGCGGGCAAGCGGGGAGCCCAGACCTGCGTGACCGTACCCTGGCTGGGAGGGGTGGGCTGGGCAGCATGGCGGGCGGCCAGGGCTCGGCTGTCCCGTCCATGCTGGGGCCGTCGTCCTCAGGTCAGCAGCAAGCGGTCCAGCAGCTTTAAGAGGGCCATCACACACGGCCAGCGTGCGCTGCCTCGCGATGGGCTGCCGGACGAGGCGGGGCTGGGCGTCTACAAGCGCTTCGTCCGCTACGTGGCCTACGAGATCCTGCCGTGCGAGGTGGACCGCCGTTGGTACTTGTACCGGCACCGCAGCTGCCCGCCCCCGGTGTTCATGGTCTCGGTCACCCTTGCCCAGGTGAGCGCCGCCGGCCCCCCGCCGCCCCCCCGCCGGGTGCCCCCACCTGACCCGCGTCTCCCCAGATCATCGTGTTCCTGTGCTACGGGGCGCGGCTCAACAAGTGGGTGCTGCAGACTTACCACCCTGAGTACATGAAGAGCCCCCTGGTGTACCATCCCGGGCACCGGGCCCGCGCCTGGCGTTTTCTCACCTATATGTTCATGCACGTCGGGTGAGTGACTCTGCCCCCCCCGCGGGGCCCTGGCCCCGCCCACAACCGCCCCTGCCCCTGCCACGCCCCCGCATCCTCACGCTCCCCGCCCCCCTCCCCTCAGCCTGGAGCAGCTGGGGTTCAACGCGCTGCTGCAGCTGATGATCGGGGTGCCCCTGGAGATGGTGCACGGACTGCTCAGAATCAGCCTGCTCTACCTGGCCGGGGTGCTGGCAGGTGAGCCGAGAGCGTGCCCCTGCCCCACCCCGCCTTCGGCCGGCGCCCTCACGGCCCCTCTTCCCCTCACACAGGCTCCCTGACGGTCTCCATCACCGACATGCGGGCGCCCGTGGTGGGGGGCTCCGGAGGGGTCTACGCACTCTGCTCGGCACACCTGGCCAATGTTGTCATGGTAACGGGGGAGGGGGTACTCGCCAGCACTGGTGGTGGTGTGGGGGTGGAGCCCGGCCTGCCTCACGGCCTGTATCTGCGCCCCCAGAACTGGGCCGGGATGCGCTGTCCCTACAAACTGCTGAGGATGGTACTAGCGCTGGTGTGCAGTGAGTACGGTGGCCGGGCGTGGTGAGGTGGGGGGGTGGGGGGGGTCCTGGGTCCCAGGCTTCCAACAGCGTGCCTGTCCCCTTCTCCTCCGCAGTGAGCTCCGAGGTGGGCCGGGCCGTCTGGCTGCGTTTCTCCCCGCCCCTGCCTGCCTCGGGCCCCCAGCCCAGCTTCATGGCGCACCTGGCTGGCGCAGTGGTAGGTGTGAGCATGGGCCTGACCATCCTGCGCAGCTACGAGGAGCGATTGGGAGACCAGTGTGGCTGGTGGGTGGTGCTGCTGGCCTACGGCACCTTTCTGCTGTTCGCCGTCTTCTGGAACATCTTTGCCTACGACCTGCTGGGTGCCCACATGCCCCCGCCACCCTGATGCCCTGCCAGGGGATGGGGTGAGGGCGCTGCCAGGGGCTGCATGTCCGCCCTCCTTGAATGTATGTCTCCCCCTCGGGGCCGAGTGGTCCCCTGGCCCCACCAAGTCAGGCCAAGCCTTACACCAATCCTGATGTCCCTGCCAGGCCTGCGGAGGTGGGGCTGGATAGGAGGAAAGGTCCCCAAGGGAGGCCCAGGGGGGCTCCTGCCCTGCCAGGCCAAGGACTTGCTGTCTGAGCCTTTTTGGAGAATGAATAAATATTTTACACAGGACACTGGTGTGCAGGGGTCACCAGGCTGGCCCCTGACCTGAGTGAATGGTGAGGGAGCCTTTTGGTCCCGGGTGGAACTTACAAGCCGTCTCTGCTCCATGACCCCTGGGGAGCCGCTGAGGCCAGTCCCTCTGTGGACGTCCACTAAGTTCTATGGGTGTGGCCCCTGCCTGACCACACCAAGATCCAGGGCAGCTCGTTTGGGCCTGTTGCTCTTGCCCAGCTTGGCATCGACACCACTGGACTGCAGGTCGGACAAGTCCGCTCCACGGTCCTGGTCCCTGGCCCAACGAGGCACCAGCTGGGGAGGGGCAGGAGGAGGCTGGCCACTAGGGTGCTGCCCCCCCCCCCCCCCCCCCCCCCCGCTCTGGACATTACACCAGGGCCTGACTGGCCAACACCCCAGTCTTCTTGGCTCAAGATGTGGCCAGGCATAGCCAGTGCAGCAGAGTGATTATGGAGCGGGCATGTTGGATAAAGGGAGCCACCTCCTGAGCCCTGGCCACCAGGACTGCTGTGGGCAGTGAGGAGGTGTGCTATTCAGGCAGCACCTCCACCCCCACCCCCAGGCCAGGCAGATGTGAGGTCTAGGGCCATGCAGGGGCCCACAGTTAATGGCCACTGGGCTGCCAGGAAGAGGTAGAAAAAAGCTGTTGCGACCCCCCCACCCCTACCCCAAGAGTTCCCAGAGGGGATCTGACCCAGGGTGCCCACCTTCCAGGAGGATCCGTCTTGTGAGTGTTGGTTTAGCAGAGCCCCCAAAAGCAGTCCTGCCTCTGCAGGAAGCTCCACCTCTCTAAGAAGTCCCGTCCCTACCTGGGACTCCTCCCGAGCCTGCATCACTCAATGGGGTCTCATGGCACTTGGCCACTCACAAGCTTCTCTGCTCAGCGCCCCCGCCCCCACCCCCACCCCCACCCCGTAGTCGTGGGCCACTCCTGTTATCCAGGGAAGGACAGCGATGGGGTCTGGGCCACTGAGGAGAGCGCCACCCTTATCAGATGCCGCCCCTCCACCAAACCCCCTACCAGTCCAAGGTCTCCTGCTGGCTCTTGGAGCGTGCAGATGCCCACAACTCCTCAAATCTCACCAGACTGGCAGCAGGGTAGCCTGGTCCAGGCGCCTGGGTGGGGCTTCAGGGGATGGGATGGGATGGGGCGGGGCCCTGGATGAGGAGCGAGGCTTGCCCTGGCAAGGCCTGGACTCAGCAAGCAGCCCGGGGAGGTGGCCCACTGGGCTGGCCGGATGCCGAGAGTTGTGGGGCGCCTTGCAGTCAGTCGGGGCGGTGTTGGAGCGGGGCTCCGGGGGTGGGGCGGCGTGTCCTTGGGGAGGAGGGCGGGGCAGGAGGTTGGCTAGGCAACCAAGGGAGGGCCCCGGTTGGGCGCCGGCGCCCTGGCCCTTTACGGAGGGAGCACGCACGCACGCGCGGCCCCGCCCACCCACGTGCCCCGATGACCCGCCCCACGCAGCCGGAAGTTCCGGTGGCCTATTGCAAGGCAGGGCCCGGGCGGATCGTGGGTTCGGGCTGCGGGCTTCTGGCAGGGCAGGGCGCGGAGGGCCGGCAGCGGAGCCCAGGCCGAACCGCGCGGGCGGCGCCATGAAGGGCAAGGAGGAGAAGGAGGGCGGCGCGCGGCTGGGCTCGGGCGGCGGCAGCCCGGAGAAGAGCCCGAGCGCGCAGGAGCTCAAGGAGCAGGGCAACCGGCTCTTCGTGGGCCGCAAGTACCCGGAGGCGGCGGCCTGCTACAGCCGAGCCATCGTGAGTGCGCCTGCCCTTTAGGGGCGGCCCGGCCCCGGGAACGCGCGCTCCGGCGCGGGCGGGCGGGGCGTGCAGAGCCGGCCGAGCGCCGGGCTGGAGGGAGCGAGCGTGGTTGGCGCCCGGGCATTCTTAGCCTAGCCAGACGGACGGACGGACGGCAGCCCACGGCGGGGAGGCGGCAGGGCCATCGCGGGGGGCGGCGGGGCGGCCGAGGCGGCCTCTGGAGCCCTGCCCCGTCCGCAGACCCGCAACCCGCTGGTGGCCGTGTACCACACGAACCGGGCGCTCTGCTACCTGAAGATGCAGCAGCACGAGCAGGCCCTGGCCGACTGCCGGCGCGCCCTGGAGCTGGACGGCCAGTCCGTGAAGGCGCACTTCTTCCTGGGCCAGTGCCAGCTGGAGATGGAGAGCTACGACGAGGCCATCGCTAACCTGCAGCGAGGTGGGCTGCCGGGCACCAGCGGGCGGGGGCGGGGGCGGGGCCTGCAACGAGCCCCAAGCCGACCCCCTCTGCCCCCCCACCCCCGCCCCCTCTCCCCAGCCTACAACCTGGCCAAAGAGCAGAGGCTCAACTTCGGAGATGACATCCCCAGCGCGCTGCGCATCGCCAAGAAGAAGCGCTGGAACAGCATTGAGGAGCGGAGGATCCACCAGGAGAACGAGCTGCACGCCTACCTCACAGGGCTCATTGTGGCCGAGCGCGAGAGGTGCCCCCAGTCAATCACACCGGGGCCTGGTCCCGCGCCCAAGGGTTTATTGGAGGGAGGGAGGGAGGGAGGGAGGACGCGAGGGACAGACAGGGAGCAGACTTCTCCTGGCTGACCAGCTCCTGGTTGGCCCCCAGGGAGCTGGAGGCGTGTCAGCGGAACCACGAGGACAAGGACGACGGCCCTGCCCGGGCCCAGCAGGCCTGCATTGAGGCCAAGCATGTAAGCACACCTCTTGCCCCGCGCTGGGTAGCGTGCGTCTGTGCGGGCATGGGCGTGGTGGCACATCGGTGTCTGGACCCTGCAGAGCTACTGGTTTCTCCACAGGACAAGTACCTGGCAGACATGGACGACCTCTTCTCCCAAGTGGACGAGAAGAGGAAGGTGAGGCTCGCCTGTCCCTTTTCTCAGTGGGCTGTGGCCCCCAACCCCCCACCCCCCTGACCCTTCCTGTGTGTGCAGAAGCGCGACATCCCCGACTACTTGTGCGGCAAGATCAGCTTCGAGCTGATGCGGGAACCCTGCATCACGCCCAGCGGCATCACGTATGACCGGAAGGACATCGAGGAGCACTTGCAGGTGAGGCCGGGGCCACCCGCCCCCCTCGGCCCGGGGCCCCCGCCGCCCCTGACCCTGCGGCTGTCCCTGCAGCGTGTGGGCCACTTTGACCCAGTGACGAGGAGTCCTCTGACCCAGGAGCAGCTCATCCCCAACCTGGCCATGAAGGAGGTCATTGACGCCTTCATCTCGGACAACGGCTGGGTGGAGGACTACTGAGCCTGTGGCCAGTGTCGCTGAACCCTCTCCCCCCCCCCCCCCAACCCCAGTTTCTGTACATAGGCTGTCCCCAGAGGGGGCCCCCCTCCCCCTGCCCCACCCACCTTTCTGCTGTTGGGCCAAGAGCCTCCCCAACCTACCCTGGGCCCCAAAGGGCAGCGAAGGTGGGCAGCCAGGGCCACCTCACCCCTGTAATAAAGTCTGTGAGCACTCGTGGTGTGTGCAGTCGACTGGGTGAAGGAGACAGGCCGGCAGCCGCCCAGCTATCCCAGGAAGGTAGAAATGAAGACGCTGGTATCCAGGTTCAGAGTGGCATGCCACCAGCGGTCGGGGAAATACAGTGCCTGGTAGGGAGGGGAGGCATGGAATTAGGCCCTGGGCCTGTGAGCCATCTCCTCCCATCTGATCAGCCACTGACCTCCCCAGCCCGGATGGTGCACTCCAGGGGCCGGTTGGAAGGCGCCAGGGCAGGATACGTGTCCTGCAGCCAGGCCAGCGTGGTCTTGTTGGGGTGGAACTCAGGTGTCTTCTCGGGAGGGTACAGGAACCAGCGCTGGAGGTATGAACAATAAGGTCACTCAGGTGCCAGGCCAGTGAGCCACCCCCCTGTCTCGCTCCCAGCCTGTGCTGATGTTTCATAAAGTTTTTATTTTTGCTTTTTTTGGGGGGGGAGGGCATCACTGCTCTCCGGTGGTGGGAGTAGGAGGCCCAGCCCCAGTGCTGGAATTGAACCTCCGTCCCAGTGGGCCGCAGTCCCGCGCACAACCACTACGCCACCGGGGCTTGCTCAGCCCTAAAGTTTTTATTTTTTAAAAAATTTTTTATTGGGGGCTCACACAACTCTTATCACAATCCCTATATCCATCCATTGTGTCGAGCACATTTGCTGTCCCATTCTCAAAACATTTTCTTTCTACTTGAGTCCTTGGTATCAGCTCGTTTTTTTTTTTCTTCCTCCCATCCCTCATGAACACTTGATAACTTATAAATTCTTATTTTTTCATCTCTTACACCGGTTGTTGGTCTCCTTCATCCACCTTTCTGTTGTCCGTCCTCTAGGGAGGGGGCTCTGTGTAGATCATTGTGATGGGAGCCCCCCCCCCCCCCCCCCTACCACCTTTCCCTTACCCTCCTGGTAATGGCTACTCAGTATTGGTCCTGTCGGCCTGTGCTGACCTTCCGGCCGTAGATCACCTCTGAGAACCCAGGGCCATGCCAGTGGAAGGGCACGCCAGAGCCGGCTCCTGCAGGGTCAGGAAGACTGGTGGCCACGCCTGCCCCCCACTCCCTGGCTCCCCCCATCCCCGGGGCCTCCTGGGGTGCCTACCTGCAACTCCAAAACTGTAAGCCGGGGTGGTGCCCAGCAGGCCAAACGGGGGTGGGGAGTAGTGCTGGAAAAGCGGGGCCCACTCAGTGAAGTTGTTGTCCCCGAAGAAGTACAGCGTATCTGCAAAGAAGCGGGGAGGCTGGAGTCCCACCAGGGCGCTGAGGTGAGCCTGTGGCCCAGCACCACCCGAGGGGCTCACCATTGCCCAGGGAGGCAGGGTCCTGGGGCCACAGCAGCTGCTCCACATACTGGCGGAAGGGCAGGTCCACTGCAAGGGAGGTAGCCGTGAGTGGCTGGGTGGCCCCGGAACCTGGCGGGAAGTGGGCGCAGGCAGGGTGGGGCAGGGTAGCTCACCTTTCTGGTAGGAGAAGGTGTTGGCCGTGCTCAGGCGCACCACCCTGTCCCCGAACAAGGCTAGCAACCTGTCCCGGGCGCACAGGGCGCGGAACCTCTGCGGGGCGGGGAGAGAACTTAGCAGCCAGGCTCGGCACGGGTCCGAGCTGCCCCGGGGCCGCCACTCACCGCGTTGTCCGGGAGGCCCGACAGGATGACAGGTGTGTGGAAAGCGTATCTGGAAGGAAAGGCGGGTCAAGGCCAGCTCGCCCCCGCGCGCGCGCGCGCCTCCCCGCGGCCTCGGGCGGCAGCGCCGGCGGGACACCCGCGGCCGGGGGGCGGGGGCCGGGGCCAGGCACGTACCGCTGCACGAACTCGGCGTAGGTCAGGTCGGCGCGGCGCTCCACCGTGCAGCGCTCCTCCTCGGCCACGGCCGCCGGCGCCCCCGGCCCGGCCCGCCGCCTGCGGACGCCGCCGGTCAGTGCCCATGCCCGGCCCCGTGCCCTCTCCCCGCCGGCCTCCGCCCGGCCCCGCGGCGCTCACCAACCCCCGTCGCCCGCCTGCCCAGAAGCGGCCCTCGGCGGGGCCGCCAGCGCCCACAGCACCAGCAGGAGCCCCCGCCACCCGCGCGCCATGACCCCGCCGTGGTCACCAGCGTCCAGCCCGCCGCCGCCGCCGCAGGGCACGCCGGGAAGCCGGCGCAAACCTGACCCAGCCGCGATTGGCCGAGACCCCGTTGTTGTGGCAACCGGCGCGCGCCGCACAACTCCCGGAAGTGCCCGCGCCGGCCGACCGACCCTCCCTCCCGGAGGCGGGGCCACCGAGCTCGACCAGAGCCGCTATTGGCTCCGGCCCGTGATGCGGCGACGCGGCCACCCGCCCGGCCTCCCTCCCCGTGGAGAAGGACCGTCCGTCCCGCGCGCGCAGGCGGCGGCCGCGCGGGGGAAAGCAAGCGAGCCGGAAGCCAGACAGCGACGCCTTCACACGCTTTAATCAACCGGCCGGCCCGGGCCCCCGGGCCTGGCCCCGTGCGCGCGCGGTCGCGGCGGCCGTCAGGAGTATTCACAGAGGTGGCCGCAGCCGGCCGGGCAGTGGGAGCTGCCCTCCAGCCACTTCATGATGTGCTGCAGGTGGCCGCCGTGGCTGCAGCCCTGGCACCACACGAACAGGCCCTTGACCACGTGGTGGCAGACAGCGCACATGCTGGCGCAGCGGTGGCACCTGGGGGGAGGGGGGGGTCTCTCAGCTGGCGTTGGGGGGTGCCCAAGCCTGCCCCACGCCCCCCTGCGCCCTCCCCGGCCTCTTGGGCTCACCGGCCGCAGACCCAGCCTCGGCCGCTCATGGGCCGCATGCAGTGGCTGCAGTTGACGTGCAGGGAGGTGGAGGCCTGGTTGAGGCAGCTGATGGCGCGGCTGGTGCTCAGCTTGATCACCTCGTTGGACACGTTCCAGAGGCGGAAGCGCTGCAGTAAGTCGATGTAGGACGTGTACCAGTGCTCCTGGTGGGCGGGGGGGGGGGGGGGGGGGGGGGGGGGGGGGGGGGGGGGGGGGGGGGGGGGGGGGGGGGGGGGGGGGGGGGGGGGGGGGGGGGGGGGGGGGGGCGGTCAGATCTGGAGGCCCTCCCCGCTGTCGGCCGCCCACCAGTCGCCTGCCGCCGCCGCCGCGGAGGCGCCCACCTGGGCCTGCTCGTCGATGTCCTTGCGCACGCGCTCCCCCAGCACGATGAGCACGGACACGGCCATCTGCACGTCGCCCTGCTCGGCGTAGAAGTGCAGCATGTCGCGCACCAGGGCGCTGAAGAAGTCGGGCGGCAGACGGCTGTCGTGGAGGGCGTGCGACACGGAGATCAGCGAGAACGAGGGGTCCACGGGGACCAGCGACGCCGCGTCGGCCTCATTGCCACTCACGTGCGGGGAGTCGGCCTTGTCTTGCAGGTGCTCGGGCCCCGGCGGGGTGTCCACGATCTCGTGGCGCAGTGGAAACGCCTCCTGGGGCAGGACATACTCCGGCTCCTCGGCTAAGGGGCGGGGCGGGGGCGGGGTCTGAGCCTTGGCCCCTCCCCCCCACCGCCAAGGCTCTCCCGGGCCGGGCCCGGCCCTCTCCGGACTCACGGTGTGTGTGGTCCGGGTCCAGCAGGTACAGCTCCTCCTCGTCGCCTTCCACATCGCCCAGGAGGTAGTCGGCTGGCACATCGCTGCCCTCCGTCTCCTCATTGTCTGTCGGCCAGGAAGAGGGAGGGAGAAGGGGCTGGGGGAGGGTCTCTGCGGACGGCGCCCCCCCTGCGCAGGCAGCCCCCAGCCCCTACCCTCGTTGGTGATGAGCGTGGCCGAGGAGTCCAGCAGAACGGTGTCGCTGCGAGTGTCGCCCTTGCTGCGGTCCAGCCAGGTCTCTCCGCCCAGCCCTGGGGGCATTTCCTTTAGGTTGAAGCTGGGGGTCGGAGTGGGCGTGGCTGGTGGGCGGGCGGGGCCTGGGAGACTCCAGTCCCCGGCTCTCCAGGGAGCCCCTCCCAGGCCCTACCTGTTCATGAGCGGCAGCCCTCCGCAGCTGCCCTTGCCCACGCTGTGGTTAAGGTTGGCGGAGGGCACCAGGCCGGGGCTGCAGTAGATGATCCTCAGCATGGTCCAGGTCTGAGCCACCTACGGGGACCGGGCACCGGTCATCAAGGGATCTCCAACCCCACCCCACCCCACCCCCGCGTGGACGCAGCAGCTCAGAAGAGGGTGGGGGGCGGGGAGAGGCAGCATATGTGGCCAAGCATAGGCCTGGGGAACTTCAGCAGCCAACCTGGTTCCGGCCCAGCTCCCGGGCCACTTTGGCATTGTGGTCGCAGAGCTCAGCCAGCGGGCGGCCGGCCAGAGCGTAGCGCTGGGCAGTGTCCACAAACCAGCTTATGCCACTGCCGCTGGCCTCTGTCTCGAAGACGCTCAGGGCACTGCAGGCCATGCCCGCGAAGGGCTCTGCGGGGTCCAGCTTGCGTTTAAAAAAGATTGGGTGGCGCCGGTCCCCCGCGTAGGGCTTGCGCCCGGACTCGGTGGCCACCAAGCTCTCTTTGGCAGCAAAGGCCAGGTCCCCAAAGAGGCCGTAGCAGAGGCCCTCGGGGTTGGCGCGCTCTACAGGCTGGCTGGCGTCTCGGAACAAGTGCTGGCACAGCGTGCTGTCCTTGGAGCCCGACAGCAGGAAGGAGGGGTCGTGGGGGTGTCGCCAGGCGATGCCCGTTGTGACGTCCCGGTGCTCCTCGAACATGGCGGCGGGCACGAAGGGCCGGCGCACGTCCCACACGTAGATGTTGTGGTCCACCATCATGGAGCAAGTGGCCAGGTGGTGGCGGCACTCGGGCCTCCACTTGACACGGGCCACTGAGGCGATGGTCTGCACGCAGTGTACCTCCCTGGCGCGGGGCGTGGTCACGTCCCAGACCTTCACCATCTTGTCGCGCCCGCCGGTGGCCAGCCAGCCTCTGTGGGAGCCCCAAGACCTCAGCATCCTCTCCCACAGCTGGAGGCGCCCCAGTCCTGCCATGCCCCGCTCTTCCTGCCGCAGGTCTCAAGAGAGAAGACCTCTAGCTCCCACCTGCCCAGTGCCCCCTGCACCTCACCTGTCCTCAGAGCAGCCCCCCACCCCCTCACACCTGTGCCCAGGTGATCCCGTCACACCTGTCCTCAGGGTGCCAGTCGCAGCAAAAGACGGGTCCGTTGTGGGCCGTGAACATCCTCTCGCAGCGGTCCGGCCTCCGGATGTCCCAGAGCTGCACGTTGCCGTTCTCGAAGGTGGAGGCGAAGGTGAAGTAGTCACGGATGCTGAACTGCACGTCCCGCACACTCTCCGACTGGCCTGTGGGTGGCGAGGCCGGAGGGAGGTGAGGGTCCATCCTCAAGGCTCCTGAGGGGAACGGAAACTCCCAAGCGCTGTCTGGGGGCCAGTCAGAAACCATGGGAGAAGCCCAAGGAGGGGACCCTGGTTCAAGGACCTGGCAGAGACAATAGCTCCACACTCAACTGCGCAGCAGCTCGAAGCCTGCCCCCTCCCCTCCGACAGCCTCTTGGCAGGTCCAGGTTCTCTTCCTTCAGGAAGCCCTCCTGGGCTTAATGCCCCAGGGAGACTGGGATGCTGGCAGAGACATGCCCCTGGCCGCATCCCTGTTAAACGCCCCCCCCTCCCAGCCTCACCTGAGAAGGTGCTGACCGAGTCCTTCCGGCGCAGGTCAAAGCACTTCATGAAACCGTCCTGGGAGCCGCTGAGCAGCACGTGGGCCTCCGTGGGGTGGAAGCAGACCTTGTTCACCGTGCGCTTGTGCTCCGTGAACAGCTGGTCCTGCTTGTTGCGGGAGGGCCGGCCCAGGTTCCACGTGACCACCACGCCGTTGGTGGCCGCGGTGGCCAGGAGGTTCTCGTCCATCTGATGCCAGACCACGTCGGCGCAGCTCAGGTTGAGCGAGGGCTTCCGGCCCACGCGCAGGTTCAGCTTCTCCACGAACTGCTCCTCCTCGATGGCGTACACTTTGAAGATGCTGCGGCCCGCCACCACCACTTGGGCCGCGTCCCGGCACACGCTGATGGCGTTGGCCGGGGCGTCCAGGTGGCAATGCATGGTGCGACCCGTGAGCACCGTGGTCACGCGGGACATCTTCTCCATGGCTGGACGAGGGTGGGGACTGACGGTCGGCCGTGGGGGGGGGGGGGGGGGTAAGGGGTGTGCCCTCAGTTCAGACCCCTCACACTGGCTGGGCTCCCCAGGACTGCTCAGGCCTGGGCTGTGGGGCAGCCTTGGGGAGCTGGTTCAGGTCCACCGGTCCTCAGGGGTCAGTCTAACAGGCAGGTTCTCCCTCATTGGCATTGGTCTTGTCACCCTCAGTGGGCAGGCCACTCGGCGCCCCAGCTGCCTGCCTGGAAGCCCGTCCATCCATTTCTGATGTGCAGGGAAGGCCCTACTTGTTCTGTCTTGAGCTAAACCCTCTCCCTACCCCCCCCCCCCATCTGTCTGGGCTGGGATCACGGGCCGCTCTGTCAGCCAACGTGGGCAAGGGGGCCGGGCCGGGTGGCTCCCGGGCCCCGCCTGGCGGGCAGTGAGCAGGAGGGGAGGGTGCTGACGGGCTGGAGGGGGCCAGAGGACCCCGGGCATAGAGACGCGGGGAGCAGACAGAGAAGCCTCCAGGCCCGAGTGAAGGAGCGCGAGGGAGCTGGCGGCCCGGCGGGCGGTGCCCGGACCTCCCGCAGGCGGGGAGGGGGCTGCGGGGCGCGGGGAGCGCGCGGCTCGAGCTCCAGAGGCGGAGGCGGCGGTGCTCGCGAAGAAAGGAGGCGGCCCGGCGACCAGCCACCGCCGCGCCGGAAGCGGTCCGTCTCTTCCCCGTCCCTGCCGGAAGTGGTCCGCGGTAAACCCGCCCCGCCGGAAACGGGCTGGGTTTCTCGCCCGCGTCCCGAGAGTTCCGGTGGGCGGTGGAGGACGGCCGGGGTGGGGCTCCAGGGCCCGGTCTCGCCTCGGGGTTCCCGTGTGCTCTCCGTTTTAACGCCCGCGGGCCCCAGCTCCTCCGCCCAGGCGCAGGAGCAAGGCGGGCCGACGGAAACCGCTTCCGAATAGCCCAGTCTCCCCCCGCAACCCATCCTCTTCCGCTCCTGGACCCGCCTTTCCTCGTGGAAACCCCACCGGGGCTGGGTGCCACTCTTCTGCTTAAGCCCCGCCCCCCCGCCTTGACACCCCCGCATGCCTAGACCTCCTCTCCATCGTGCCCCGCGCTCTTGCCTCCCCCTGTGCTTCGGGCCCTTCTTGGAGCCAGACTCCTGCTGCTTCAGGCCCCGGCACGTGCACAACTCTCATTCTTGCCACCCCTTCGCGCAGCCGCGCTGGCACAAGCCCAGCGGCCTTGCTGACCACCCCTGCAATCGCGACCGCCCCAGCCTGTCATTTGCTTGCTGGATGTTGTCTGTCACACCCTAGGGCTCCCCCAAACTTCCGGTTGCTGGCTGGCACCACCTGGACAAAGCTCATTCAGTCAGACCCTTCTCTGTGGGAACCCCTGTCCCGCCCCAGGTCCTCTCTCAGGAACCCCCCGCCTCAGTTTCCCTGCGTGTAGCACAGGGCTTATAGGGAAACATGCATAGCAGCTTTACCGCCCGGGAAGTTTCAAGGGAGAAAAAATACCATGCGGTCCCGACTGCCTCATATGGGCCCAATATAAGGTTTGAACCGCTGACCTTACAATTAGCAGTCCGACACTTCCTCAACAGCAGGGCCGGGGCTCACTCCTGGCAGGACAGGGCCTTCTTTGTTGGTCCCTGCTATGCACCCCCCCACCCCCAGCCCCCTGGTCAGGCACAATGCCACAGACTACACACGTGTAGCAAGTTCGAGATGAGACTTGGTTTCTCCAGAGCTGACAGCTTCTCTGCCTCCCACCACACGGCCTGCCTACACGTAGAAACCACTCCGACGCGTGTTTTTACAACATTTTTAATATATATTTTTATAAACAGGTCACGTGATAAAATAGCACAAGAAACACTTACCAAATATAAGGTTATATCTTCCGCATATACAGGAGAATGAGGTCGTTATGTACAATAAGACGTTGATCTCAGGGGTTGGTTTGTTTTCTTTTGTTTTGTCTTTTTCTCTCTCCCCTTAATTTTTCCTCCTACAGTCGGATATGTCACAGCTTCGGTTGCATGAATACTTTGGACAGTGGGCAGCGCCCCCCTCCCCACTAGGGCACGGTGGCGAGGAGGGGCTGGAGAAACTGGCTCCTGACGCCTCCAGCCGGCACTCCAACGGGGCAGGGAAATCTTTGGGCTGTCGAAGCCTTCCTCCGCTTTAACAGCATCGCTCTCGCTTTCTCTCTCTCTCTCTCTCTCTCTCACTGGCTCTTGGTTCCTCTCTTCCAACCAGATTTGTGTGGGGCTATCTCCTGGGGTTCAAGGTTGGGATGGAAAGGGGTCCCAGCCCCCCTCCTTGGCAATCGCCAAGGTGTGCCAGCGCCCCCCTCCCCCAGGACTCAGAATGCGGCCAGAGCCGGGTTAGGCAGGCAGAGGGTTGGGAAGCTGGGCGGGCTGGGGGCGGGGGCTGAAAAGGGACCCTCCCTCTCAGGGTGGCAAAGGTATGCTGGCCACTGGAAGATTGGGGTCGCTGGCTGGTCCAGCTCTGCAGACTTCATCTGGCGGAGGAAGGCCTGCTCAGAGGGAGCCGGGCCGGGTTGACGGGCGGCAGGGGCGGTGATGTGGGGCCTGCGCGGGCTGAAAGCCTGAAAAAAGTGTCAGCTTTCACGGCCCCTCAACCAGGCGCTGGCTGGCGGCTGTAGACCACTCGAGATCCGGACTGGCGGCCACACTGTCCCAACCCAGATCTGTCCCAGTGAGGCCAGGGATGTAAGGGTAGGTAGAGGTGGGGTAGAGGGAGGCCCTCGAGGGCCAGGCTGGTACTGGGGGCAGGGGAGGGGCTGGGCGGGGGCTGGGCTTGGGCTCCTGTGGGGGCCATGGCTTTGGCTGTGGCCTGGGTATCCCTCGCTCTCCTCC
>PVJH01011440.1:0-68785 GCA_004026705.1 Nesogale talazaci | reverse complement strand
TGGTTTAGTTTCACTTTCATATTAACTTCTGGATCTAGTTTGAATTTATGACGCTTAATTATGGATGTGATATTGCAACCATTTCTGAGTTATCTTCAGCAGAACTTTATTTGCTTGTGATACTAATGATATTTGATGATATTGGCATTTTGTTGGATAATTGCATTTGGAATCCCTTCATGTTAATGGGCCAGGTAGCTATGCTTCCATTTGTTGAACTATCTCAAATGGTATTCTGTAAATATTTGTTTTGTTGTTACTGTTTGATTTTGTCAGTGCTTTCGGTGCATCTTGCATTTCTTACCTTAGTAAAAGGTATTTGTGATCATGTTTTATCTCCCCAATGGTTGAATATCAATCTATTAGTTTGGGGACATTGATTATATATAGTCTTTTATTCTTCTGATATTTCATGAGCTTTTCAATGTTTTTCCTATAAACCCACTGTTATTGAACTGATTTTGACTCAGAGAGACCATAGATCTTGTTTCTGGGACTGAATCTTCACAGACAGTCTAATCTTTCTTCCAATGGAAACATGCTGGGTTTGACTATCAACCTTGCTGGACCAGTAAGTGACATCTGGAGAAAAAAAAGGAGGAAAAGATGAAGTGACTAAGGATTTTGCTTTGATGAATTTTTTTCTTCACTACTCATAAAAACAGTGTTCAAGAGATAAAAATATGCATGGCATTGGGCAAATATGCTGCACAAGATCTTTTTAACATGTTGAAAAACAGGAATGTTATTTCGAGGACTAAGGTGAGCCTGACCAAAGTCCTGGTATTTTCAGTTGCTTCATAGGCATGTGAAAGATGAACATTCAATAGGGAAGCCTGCAGAAAATAGATACATTTGAATAATAGTGCTGGTGAAAAATATTGAAAGTACTATGGACTGTCAAACTTTTTGAAGTACCCTTGTAAGTACTGAAAGGATCAATGTGAAGTTGGGTTTTCCAAGAAGCAGTCACCCATGATAAATTAGAAGTGCAACATATTTATTGACATACGATCTATGAAGAATAGAGTGAGACAGAAGTAGGACAGGGGGAGAAAAGGAAGTCTCAAATCTAATGAAAAACTGACTCTTATAATGGGAGAGGAGAATGGAAGGACAGTAATCAAGAAAGTTCTTCAGACTGCAGAGAAGCTCTGTGGATGTCTTGGTCTCATGACAAGGCTTAAAGAAGACTGCCCATTTATGAAGTGGACCACTCAGCCACTGAACAAAATATTGGAGCTTTGAACTCAACCTGCAACTTCATAGGAGAAAGACACTGTGACCTGCATTCAGCTTACAACCTGAAAACTCCTGGAATGATGTGTTCTTTCACAAAAAGACCCTGTGAGTCAAAATATCCTCAGCATCGTGAAACAGCATCTTCACATGAGCCCTAAAGTATGAATCAAATAATTCTGTTTTGTGCATTTATGAACCAGAGAACACCAGAAAAGCATGGCCTTAACCTGCAGGCTAGAGAAGATATGAAGGTGCAGCCTTTGGAGGCAGCCAGGCAGACATAATTCTCAGGGATTCTCTAGGAGGGAGACCTTAAAAGTGCAGTCAGCCCCATGACCACACCAAAACCCCAGACCAAATCACTACCATTGAATCCATTCAAATGTAAAGTGATGCTGTATAAGATTTTCAGGAGCCCTGGTGTTTTGGGGGGGTCACACATTGAACTGTTCACTTCAAGGTCATCAGTTCAAAACTGTAAGCTGCTTTATAGGAGAAAGATGAAGCTGTCTACTCTTGTAAAGGATTATAGTTTAGATAGACTATAAGGACAGTATGACCCTCTCCTGTAGGGTTACTGAGTCCGAATTGACTCCATAGAAGTGAGTAACAGAGTTTAAAAGGCTATGAATCTTCACAGGAGCAGATAGCCTCTTCTTTCTGCTGAGCAGTCACTGGTGGGTTTGAACTCTTAACTTTGCACATAGCAGTCCAATGCTAACCTGAGAGCAATTCCAGGGCTCTGTCCATGGCTACACAAATTATAATTTAAATGATTAGAAGTAAGAGTTAATGTCTTTTTAGAAATACATACAAATCAGTAAACAGATAAATGGAAACATATTTTATAATAAATGCTAGTTATCAAATAAAGAATGAAATAATGTAAGTCTTCTAATATAGTAGAATAATAGAATGATTCAGGTGAGAATTTTTAATTCCTGTAAAATTAATAGGTAAAATCAGTGAAAAATCTCCCCACTAAATACTTATAATATTCATTGCAAATAAAGCAACTTCTCAAAGGAGACAGCTGGTAAACACCACCTTAACTATGTAATCTAAGGAAACATTATCACAAATGGTACAAATGCATATCATGTGCCTTCCAAAACAATGCCCTGATTTCTGTGATTTTCTTGCTAAAGCTCTGTAACCTGAAATTAATGATGTGGAAATACTTGGACAATGCAATTAATTGCTTAATATTATTATTCTAGACATAATCTCTGCCACTTCCAGAAAGAGATTTTTGTTTTTCTGACAATTCTCAGTAAGAAGATGGAGCAGGATACTGATTGGATATCGTCATCCTATTTCAAATAAAAGCTGCCATCTCAGAAGCTGGAAAGTGGGTCTCACTACCAACAAGAGAAAGGAGCCATGAGTGGAGCACATTCTCTGAACCCTGGGATCCCTGAACACAGAACTTCCTTGATCTAAGAGTCAGCTTTGGCATCCAAGAAGGCCAGAGGAGCAGCAGCAGAACCAGAAACCGGTACATGAGACAGAGTTAAGCTGAGCGTGATGTACCATGAGGATAGCTGGTGACAAGGGTCTCTTCTAGGGTCTTGGGAAAGCTGGGCTCAGTGCCTTTGGGTTGAGTCATCTATGGAATTCCCTAAAACAGCCATTGTAGCACTGAAGACCGCTGTAACATTGTCTGACAGGACCAGACACCAGACCCAAAGTTAAAGACCAGACAGAAGGCTGTGTGTGGGCGCAGCAGAGACGAGCTCATCATGTCCGTACTATGTATCCTGAACACTTTGTCCTTTGATTCTAGCTTTTCAATTTCCCTAAAGAACTCCATAGTTGTGAACCTCCTCTGCGAGCTCTGTGCATCCATTGCAATGATAATGGAGTGCAGCCCCAGAAGAGGATTTCTGTGAGAGAGATGGGTGGTCACTGGTAACAACACAGGGAAATATGGATGGAGGGTGAGGCAGATCCAATCTCTGACTGGAGGAAATCAGTAGTGGGGACAAGAGGAGGTCTGATACGGTACTGAGACCTTTATAACCAGACAAATGCAAGCACATTACAAAATCTTTGGTCTTTAGTCTTTCAAAAGGAAAAAGAAAAGATCTATAGAAAAATGTTATAAACATACCTGATTTTTAAAATGAACAAGTCATTACTAAACACAATCCACAATATAAGGATTGGATCCACAGTTTGGATATTGGACTGAGATAAGGGGTTTCAGTGAAAGGGGAAACTAATAATAACAAGGAGTATATGAAAGAAGAAAATTTTCTAAAATTGATTGTACTGAAGATTGCACCACTCTTACTGATATGATTAAACTATTGAATTATATGCTATATGGATTCTGTACCAATAAAACTATTTTTAATAAAGAAAACAGTCAGAAACATGGGAATCATTTATGACCTTTAGTATATTGATACTTTATAAAAGTTAATTATTTGATTTTGTCTGCTTTAATAAATTATCCATATTCTTAATATTTACATATCAATATATTTAGGCATTGCAACCTAGAACCAGAACCATAATCAAGAATCACACATACATAACATGCATGTGTTCATGTAGGTGTGTGTGATCGATATAAATTTCTTCATGTTATTGTTGTGACCAGACATCATTAAGTGGAACATTTTGCCTCCAATGAGCAGTATTCACATGATAAGAAGTGTTGAAATAAAGGGAGGAATGATACACGAGAAAGTTTAACAACAACACAAGAGATTAAACTGTCACCTTGAGATGATTTTGAAAGCTGAAACCAAAAATATCTCCTGACGTCTTCTTAAAACCAAACGATCATTTAGCTTAGACAATGTGGTCTGTATTGTGTATTGTGCTCTCTCACGATTGAACCTAATGATCGAGTGACAGCAACAACTCTGAAAAGTAGATAGGGACCTGAAGGGCCAGGGGAGTTCAACGGATGGAACAGCTCTAATCAAACAGGATGAAAATGATTCTAATTGTACATATAGAACTTGCTGAATTTGTTCAACAAGTATATTTTGTGGGGTATATCCAAAATAACCAAAGAGATAATATTGTAAAACATTTTTCACTAAGGACTACATCAAGCACTTTGCATAAAGCCAAACTTTTCCAGGAGCTGTGATGAGAACAGAACTTCTTTGCAGCACACATAAAAAAATATTTTATATAATGCTGAATCCCTGGTCAGAAATCCTGGCATAGTGCACTTACACTTAAAGAAATTATTTGTTATCCTTCATCCTCAAGAGAAGGGAGTACACTACTCAAAGCAACTGAAGACAGAAGTCTGCTGATGGCCACTTTCTCAATCACACAGTGGTACAAGCCCCCAAAGATTCACTGATAGGGATGGATTGTCCAAAAAGCAAGGTAAACTTGGCTTACTAGGACTTACTTATCTCTGTGAAAATTTTCTCTTGGATTTCACCACATCCATTACACTCAGGTATGTTGTGAAAAAGCTGTGACCTTTACCAAACACCATCTGTGTAGCACACACCAGGCCTTGAGTGGTCTATATGTTACAACATTGTTAAGATAATCATCCAAATTGTGATTTTTTTCTGGGGAATTTAACAAGGCATAACAATCCTAGCTATTATATACTCCCATTTTTTTCATGTACATGAAAGCAACACTACACACTTGGCTAATATTGATTTATAAATTCAGTGGCTTCAGGTTTTGAGAACTATCATAAGACAATTTAAGAATTAGCTTTCAACCATCT
Source organism: Nesogale talazaci (assembly GCA_004026705.1). Lineage (NCBI taxonomy): Eukaryota > Metazoa > Chordata > Mammalia > Afrosoricida > Tenrecidae > Nesogale > Nesogale talazaci. Next base: position 63,825 of record PVJH01011440.1, on the reverse strand, counting down.
GAGAAATTTAGCTAAAACTAATTGGTCTTAATGAAGAAGTCCTCATAGATTCTTCATGAGGTAGTTCATTAAATGTGCTACACTCTATTTTAAAATCTAACTTTAAGAAGAAAGGATTAAAAAGATAATTGTAAAATCTTCATAAGTAGCTCAAAATTAAATGAAATATATAGATTAATATCTGGGCTACTTATATTGACTACCAAGTATAATGGAGGAGAGACACAGAGCAAAAGACAAGATTGATGGCTGGGACATGCTGAAATTACATCATTTAGCAAATCAAAATAATTCACAAGGAGAATAAATTAAGAGCCCACAGACTAGGATTTTTTTTTTAATTTACCAACAGAACATTGGACCGAAGGCTAATTACCAAAACACACAAAATGCTATAACAGCTCAGTCAGAAAATAGCAGGAGACCCAATTCAGAAATGAGAAAAAGACATGAACATCCAGTTCACCAAAAATGAAGTATAAATGGCTAAAGACACATGAAAAGACACTCACGATTAGGGAGATGCAAATTAAAACCACAAGGAGATATCACTTTAGACACACAATGCTAGCCCAATTTTTTTTAAAAGAAAAGAAAAAAAGCAACAGAGGATGTGGAGAGATTGCAATTCATGTACACTGTTGGTAGACTTAAAAAATACATTCAGACACTAGAAAATATTATGGCAATACTTAAAGCAACCAGGAATTGAAATCCTGGTGACTCATCATGACTGGCATATACCCTCAAGAAATAAAAGACACAACACAAGGGAATGTATATTCTCCCATATTTATAGCAGCACAGTTCACAAAAACAAGTGGAAGTAGCCCAAATGCCCAGCAGTGGAAGAATGGATAGAGAAATTAGGGTACATACACATAATGGAATGCTACACATCCCTAAAAAAACAATGATGAAATCATAAAACACTGCATAGTATGGAAGGAGTTGAGACCAATTCCTAAATAAAAAGGGAGAAAGGCTACCTACCTGCCATGAACTGATACACCATCTCCCTGATGAGTATTTCCCAAGACCTGCCTTAAAGGAGAAGACTCGACATAGTATGTGGTCACTACCTCAATAGAAAGAAAATGGTTGAAGACTATACACTTGAGGCTATACAATATTGACAAGAGACTGGGAAAAATCAATGACCCTCCACAGGAAGGGAAGGAGAACCTTGCCAGAAAATCAAGTTAGAGCCAAGAAAAGGGAGCATCTGCATTCGGAGGAGGTACTGATAGTTCTGCTGATGAGTATGGTGGGTGACTGAGGAGAATTAGGCATCAGGAAGGGATGCTGAACAATGATTGTAGGGAATTGAGGGACACAATGGACCAGATTTTGTTTTCCTGGGTTGACATTACGGCTATGTTTCCACCCAACCATGCCATGGACTCAGCACTGTTATGCTTTGCATGTTGGCTTTGCAGGCGGCAGGATCTGAACCAGGGGCGACACCAGAAGGACTTACATGGAGACCTGGCCGAATGAACTGAGCCCTGTCTGGAAGCTGCCTTCACCCTTGGACTAGGGCTGTGGTAATCGGATGGTAGAGAAAGCAGAGTAGCCACCCAGGGTTGTGGAAATGGCAGTCATTGGACTTTTGTGGGGGGAGTATCAGCTTGGTGGGTGTCCAGTGGAAAGGGATCCCAAATCACCATATATTTAGTATCTTGCTGCCTCCCTTGCAGTGATATGACAGATTTTGTTCTGTTGGGCAAGGACATGAACTTGTAAGAATTGATTCAAGAAGTTTCCCCTGGCACCAAGCTCCAGGCTCAGGGCAAACAGAGCTCAGTGAAATGGGAGATTGAACTGTGCAGGGGAGTGGTTCTCAACCTGTGGGTCGTAACCCTCTTGTTGGTCAAACGACCCTTTCACATGGGTTACCCGATTCATAACAGTAGCAAAATTAGAGTCATGAAGTAGCAGCAAAACTAATTTTATGCTTGGGGGTTGCCAAAACATGAGGAACTGCATTAAAGGGCTGTGACATTAGGAAGGTTGAGAGCAACTGGTGTAGGGCAACAGTTCTTGATTTTCAGCTCCTGGTGGAACCAAATTTGCATAGACTCCTTATACCAACAGTATCACAGTGCGGGAAAATGTGTTGATATTATCAGTGTTGATATCTAGGTGGATAATTGTTTTACTTTTTTATTTCTATGGGGTTTTGTTTAACTGCTTTTCAGTTGTTTGCTTTTGTCTTGTTTTATCATTTGCTTGCTGGCTGGTTGCTTTGTTGCTGTTGTTGGTATAATTGGTCTCATAGGGCTTTGATTTTGTCACAATAATACTGCCCAAGTAAATTTGAGTTGTGCGTATCCAGTAGACAAGCAGATGGACTCTGGGTTCCCACTTAACTCCAGTCCCAATCCAAGAACAGTTAGTTCTGGTAACATGGTCCTGCTCAATACTCACCTTCATGCAACAACCACAGAAGATAGAGGTGCTACAGCAAAGTGGGGTGAAGAAAGCAGATGGTGCCCAGCTATCAACTAGAGTAGTATCTGTGGTCCTCAAGGCTGTTTCTTTCCCCAAGCAAGTAGCCATCTAAGTGAGGAGTCAAATAAATTCACATAGAAGACACACAGAAGTTGTGATGCAAAGTTGACAATAACAAAAGCCAAATAATGATTAAGAACTTAGATGTTGAACCCAATTTGTAGAAGCTATGAAGGACTATGGGGATCCTAAACCCATCTGCAGAGTGTCTACTCAGATTAGGCCACTGGCAGATCCCCTCTATCACACACAAGGGTCTCAAAGAGTTTTCCCATCAAAAAGAGAAAATTAGAAACTTGATTAAACTTGGTGCTTTGTCAGTTTACTTTCCTCTTGACCCAACCTGAATTTGTTCAAGGTGCAAGTATATCTTGCTTGTTCCTTGACAATTTCTTCCCTCGTTTTTAAAATATTTATGGGAGCCCCAGTGGTGTAGAGGTTGAGTGCAGGACTGCGGCCCACTGGTTTGGCGGTTCAAATCCAGCAGCAGCTCTTCAAGGCTAGGTAGCTCCCACGACCACCAGAGAGAAGTGATTCCCCCCCAAAAAATATTTTGGTAGTCTTTTCTTTCTTCCTCATTGTTTGTATTATATCTTTATTATTTGACCTGTGGCAGGCATGTACTTTGATGTCAATTACATGATTGAGAGTGTAGGGGTGGAATATAGCCTGTCAATCTGGAGATAGCCAATAAGAACTCTGTGTGAATATGCTTTCTCTCAGAATTCTGGGAAATTTCATGATATTTCCTCCCATGTAGATGAGAGAATTGCAGTTCATGCCTTGGGCGACATTGCAGCTGACAAGACACATGACAGCATGCTGATAAACCCTGAAGCCTAGAGACTGGAGGAGCCACAAGAAGACCCCTGCCAGCACTATAATGCTTCTACCACCATTGGCTACACAAGACTCTGCACCCACTGACCTGTGCATGTCCTGGCATCATTGTATGTGCTTCATGAGTCTGAAGAGGATTTATGGATTGGTATCAGACATATGGGCTAATATCAGAGTTTTATACTTGGGCTGGACTGGGTTGGGATGCTTTCTAAATGTTCCATTCCTCTTGTATCTAAACCTTTCTCTTATATACATATGTGAGTTTTTGAATTTGTTTATCTAGTCTACCCAGACTAACACATGGCCCTTACCATTTTAGTTTGCTTTTTATTGTGTTCTTCGGGTTTCCCAATTTGTGAATGCAGAAGGGGTGGATGAGTAGTAATAACAAATGATGCAGGATTTATAGAGAATGTAGGGGTGGATGTAGGAAATAGAGAGAGTGAAGGATTTGGGGAGCAAACAATAAATGCAAGAGTATACAGGTAGTCAGCCCCCCACATCTAATCACGGATTCAGTAGGCTCAATTGTATGGTTGAGATATATAAAGATTATAATAATAAAGTCCCTCCTTTATAAAACTGTCTGCCCTCCACTGGAGTGGGGGGGGGGGGGCCTCAGCCCCCTTCAGGGCCCCAGCAGAGGCCCATGGTCAAGAGAGCTTGTGCCTCAGGGAGTTCTTTCACTGGGACAGGCCTCTCTGTGACTCCCGTTCCCTAAAGGGCAGCAGCAGGACTGGTAGCCCATCAGACCCAGGTATCCCTCAGACAGCTGTGTCGAGCAGGGAGAGGTAATCACGCATAATCAGAGCATGAGGCGTGCCACTGATGTGGTTAATGAGATCCAGTGAGAAAACCAAGTACAGGCAGGGCTCTGAGGGGCAGGCACTGAAGCTGGCCCAGAAACATCAAGATGTTCACCGTGGCCAGAGGGGCCAATCCTGCCTCCAGAGCCAGGATCCTCTCCAGGCAGGGCATGAACTGCTGCTCCAAAGGGAAGTAGTTCAGCTGCCCAAAGGACCGGACCAACTTCTTTACCACCTTGCTGCTGAGCTGGGTTTCCTGGGCCACCGAGAAGTGGGCAATGGCTTCCAGAAGCTGGGGCTCCCACAGCCGGTGCTGGGCCAGGTGTTGGGCCAAGAGCACCACTACGTGAGGTGTTCCTCCAACTTTGCCTCTGCCAGGGTACCTATCAGATGCTGCCATGGATGCCGCAGGAAATGGGGGCAGCTCAAAGGAGCCTTCAAACTCTGCCCACCAGAGACAGGCTGCAGAGGCGGCGGTGGCTTCTTCCGAGGGAGTGGGCTTGACTTCCCTGGGTTCTCCTTCAGGAAAGCAATCTACCACCCTTATCAGAAGGGAGGGGGACTTACATAGGGTGGGACAGACTATATTGTCTAATTGCTCTAGATGGCTGATAACCCTTAGGGAGAATAACCTGGCCTACATTCATTGACTTTCAAGTATGTGGGAACCTGCCAGCAGGCCTCGATAAGTACCTGAGTCGGAGGTGGGGTGTGGGGTGAGGATTAGGAAAAGAAAGACAAATAACATAGAGATGGAATTGGGAGGACTACAGTTCAAGACTGCAGTCCCATGTTTATTCTGAACAGTCTTTTTATACTATTTCTACAAAAAAGGATAAATCTGCTAACAAAGCAAAAACAATTATTATAGTTTCCATCATCAAGAGTTTCTTGTACTTGTACCTAGATGGTTACATCTTGTCAGCTTTCCTGTACCTGGACTCCGTGTTCTCAAGCTGAGAATAACCTCAATTGTCCTGTGATTAATGACTAAATATAACAATACATTATTAAGCTAGTTCATATTTTTCCAATCCCTGGGAACAGGAGAGCAGGCCTTTGGGGACATCAGTCAACCAGGACAGCCTCACCTTTCGGGGACAGATTCCTGGGACATCAGTCTACCTCAAAGCAGCTCCCTGCACAAGTACATAGTCATTTACCACGTGTACCAAGCAGTTAAGTCTGGCTTATATTTTCAGGGCAAGGGAACAACTTGGGAGAAACCTTTCTGCTTCTCACAGTGAGGAAGAACTAGAGCTAATTGTGATTATACAACTCAATTTATGTCATTTTCCCATGGGAGTATATGATATGTAAGTAGTATATCAAGAAAACCGTGAAAAAAAGAGAAAGAACTCAAACTTGATCAATGGTTACCACTGGTGAAGGGGAAAGAATTGTTGCATAAGGGACATTGCCTCTATATCAGTGGTGTAGAATAATTTAGAAAAGGCTATCAAAAGCATCTGTACAGCACAGTCAATTACACTGTAGATATTGTGAAATTGGAGAATGTTCTCTTGTGTATATTTTAACTACAATTAGCTAAATTAAAAGAATTACATGAATAACAATGTCTACAAAGAAGAAAATATTTTAGAATTGAATATTATGGCATTGTTACTACTTTTCTTCATCTGACTGAATTATTGACGTGTGCATCTGATTGACATTATTGACAGCTAATAAAACTGTTGAAAGTTGTTAGTTCTGCATTTTTTTTAAAGTCTGAGAAACATTTTTTCTTGTAACATAAGCAATTTGGTTGAATGTATTTTGCTTCGGCATTTGAAAAATTAACTTCCAATAAATCTTTTTCTTCCTCCTGGCACATAGAAAATTAGGAAATGGGTGTTCTATGCAACATAGACCACAAAATGTATTAATTTGTCACTATTGAAGTAAATTATTTTTCATATTTTAGACTCACTATTAATGTAATTTCATGTGAACGAAAAATAATCCAAATACTATCCCCACTTTCACAACATATGCAGGATGATTTAGAGGCATAGACATATGAACAGAACACATTAGTCCTGCACAGCTTGCTTCAATGACAATCAAATCAAATGACATGTTGAGTTTTAAATGTTCTTTTGGAGAATGGGAAAAGCAGAGAAGACTTATGTTCATCCTAGTCATGATAGGTGAACCACAGGTAAAATATCATTCAACAACATACATTAAAACATAGATGCTGTTTTTGTACCCATGAAGAGGGAGCTCTCTTACAAGTAACCTGCAGTGAATTAAATCTAAAAGCTGGGCTGCTGTCACTGGTGTCTCAATCCACAATGGGCAAATTAATATAACAGGGAAAACGGTAGTTTATTTACCTAGATTTATAGCTTTTAGCAGGTTAATTGCTGTGTGCTAGGAATTTTGAAATAGAAAAAAACAAGCAGGCTACTTCATTATGTTAGCAAATAATTTAGTGCAAAGATAATAGTCATGCAGCAACAAAGAAAAACCCCAGTTATAGGAGGAAGATGCTTTGCTTCCCAACCTGATAGAAAAATTGCATCTCCAAGTTGACAATTCCTTTTATCCCTAAGTATTTTTATTTTAGAACATATCTAGTAAGCTGATGCCTTCCTTTACAGTTTCTTTCAAAATAATAATAGCATTTCATGTTCCCTTAAAGGCTATTAGAATCTTAAGGTAGAGTTATGATTTAAGAGAATTAAAGAAATGAGAGAATTAAAGGATCACAGTGGAAAGGATCTATGTTTCCATGTGGTTTATCTAATTGGTTTTCTGTTGCTGAATATATAAGCTGTGTTTTGTGACATGAATGACTATAAGCAATGTAGGAATAATGAACCCTTAAATTGACATAATCAAGTATTAACTTTATATCTTTTATTTGTATTTGCCTGAGATTGTAGAAATCACATACAATGAGTTTAAATGCAACTATTCATATGTAGAATCTAGAGGGTTTGTTTGGAAGAGTTGGCACTGGCAATTTTCAATGACCCAAAATGTCTGAATTTTGTTGGCTACTTTCATCTTGTGCATTGTTTACAGTAGTGTGTCAGGCAGGGTTCTCTTAGAGAAATAAAATCAGGACACTAGTAATTCTTTTTATATACTTATATAGAGAGAAAGGTATATAAGATAAGAAAGAAACAGTTAACTATCTATAAAGCAGTACAGATTGCTTGGTGCAACTCACTTGCGTGAGACGGCTAAAAGACTGGCAGTCCTTCAGGTCTTGAGGGCCCCTGAGTAGTCCTCTGTAGAGCAATTCAGGCTATCTGGTCACAGATAGCAACCAGCAAAGCAGGTCACCAACAGTCAGCCAGATGACAGAGTCCAACAGTCCTGGCTCAAGAGATGTGTATCCCAGGAGCGTGGCGAAGTAGGACTTGAAGGAACCTCAACTCACAGTTCCACAGTCCACGATTAGGTACCCCACAGGTAGTGTTGCTTGGAGGTCGAGGCACAGGATGAACAAGGCAGCTCTCTGCAGAGTTCGAAGACCTGGAAGCAAGAGAGAGGGTGGGACTCACTGAGCCCTTCCTATCTCTGCCCTTCAATTCATCCCTGTGTGTTCATTGGCCATGCTATTACAACAGACCCAATCTTCTATGGCCATGTTGGCATAACAAACCTACCTATCACAGGTAGAGATCAAGTATTACATTTTTAAGAAAGCTTGGTTTGCCTTTCATTCAGTAAAAACAAGCTCCCTCTTCTTTGAATGCTGACCTGATAATATTTGTTCAATTGAAAGTTATTTTTGATGGTAAGAACAGTGTCTTTATTTTGGTGGTGTCTTCCGCAGTTCCTAGTGTTGTGTTATGTGAAAATAAGTAGCTAAAGTAAATTGCTGAATGGAGCTCTTCTAGTCTGGCTATGAAAAATTCCCACATGTTCTCTTCAGCTACATTCTAGAACACAAAGCCTGGTTACACAAGGCTAGCACAGCTTCTAGCTTCTTGGTTCTTCAGCTTTGGCACTGTTTCATGAGCAAAGCACTTTAGGCATCCATGATCAGGCTATGAAAAATGCTTTTTCACACTCCAAAGATTTAAAAGTGTCTATATAAATCCTAAATCCTGGGACAAAATTAGAGTTATGGCAGGGGCAGGGTGAACATAGGTGATGTCATAATCTGAGTAAAGAGAAAGATAGAAAAATTCTCACAGAGCATGAATTCAGTATTTTATTGATTAATGGAATAGAAGTGAAAAGAACCATTCCAATTTTATGACTAGAGCACTTTCATGATTCTGCATAAAAAAGTCTAGGAATTCAGTGTTCTATTAGACTGAATCCACTTTTTTTTCACAACCATTTTGGGAAAATGTTAAAATGATGAGAATAATTTTCTTGACTAGTTCATATTTTATTCAAAGGATAGAGCAATGAAGTATTAAGAAAGGAATGATGTTCATCAGTCATATTTCTTTCTGAGCAGTAAAGAATGGTACAGTATGTTATTTATAAAATGTCATGTTAGTACAAGAACAGACATCATCACATATGAAGAAGAATGGCATTTAGTCATGATAACTCATCTCCCTAAAAGTGTAAATTGCCCTTTTGAAGTTTCAGCTCCAAAATAAGTTCTTGTGCTATTCTTCTTTCATCTCTGATATTCTACTTAAGGTCAAGCATGCTCACATGCATTGAAAGCACAAGAACGAGGGCCCTTATTTCTTTATAAAAACTCTTTAACTTACTAAGCCTATCTCTTCGGGTCTCTCTGCCTGGATTGCTCTTCGCACTTGCTGCTTTTGGTCATCCTCTCGCCTAAAACTCAGATATTTTCTATTTCTTAGGCCATTTTTTCAAAAAGGGAAAATCATATCCTCTTTGTAGACCCTGGTTTTGTTGTGGTTTACACAATTTTTACCAGAAACATTATTTACATTTGGCATTAAATAAAGGGGTTTATTTTTAATCATCTCTGGCAGTCATGTACCTATGTCAACTTCATGATTGTGATGTAGGGCTAGAGTTTAGCCTGTTAATCTGAAGATAGCCAGTGAGATCTCAGTGTGGGCTTGACTTTTTCCTGAGAATTCTGAGAGTCTTGACTCAGTCTCCAAGACGATGAACTACTGACAAGATGACAGCATGCTGATCAATACTGATTCCTGGAGAATGGAGGAGCCGGGGGAGAAGCCACATGGGTTTTCCCTGATGGCACCAGATCTCTGGGGCCAGAAAAGCCACAGAGAGACCTCTGCTAGCACTGAGATGCTCCCACTGCCGGCGGATACTGCTGATAGACCCTGAGCCATGGAAATGAGGAGCAAAGGGGAGACCCCTGCCAGCACGGGGACACCTGCACATACTGTGCATGCTTTGTGAGTCAGAAGGATACTATATAGCCTGGTATCAGACATGTGGGATAATATCAACTTATGACTTTGGACTGGACCGGGTTGGGATGCTTTCTCAATGTTCCATTCCCCTTGTATATAAACCTTTCCCTTATATCCATATGTGTGTTCATGAATTTGTTTCTCTAGTCTACCTGGACTAACACATCACCATTGCTTTCTGTATGTGTCTTTATAAAGAATCAAATGTTTTTGAAGGGAAAAGTCCATGCCTTCTAACTCATATTCATATCGATACTATAATAATTTAAATCTTTTTGCAGAAAAAAAATCAAGAGAATTAGTTATTACAAACATTTCAGTCCTGTGACTGTAACGGATTTAATTGTGTCCCTCTAAATCAATGGTCCTCAAACTTCCTAATGCCCAGACCCTTAAATATATTTCCTCATGCTGTGGTGACTCTCTCAACCATAAAATTATTTCCATTACTACTTTATAACTATAAATTTGCTGCTTTTATGAGTCATGTGACCCCTGTGAATGGGTCGTTTGATCCCCCAATGGGGTCGTGACCCACAGGTGAGAACTGCTGCTCTAAATAAATGTTGAGGTTCTAAACCCTAAAGGTGTAAATATGACAAGGGAAGAGGAGTTTTATTATATGAATTATGAATAAGGTCATGTAAGAGAATGATGAGGCTTTAACCAAATTACTTCTAAGTCGTGTTTTATAAAACATTCAGAACAGATACATGCCAGGAAATTATAAGGGATAGCAAGAATCACGGAGGCCACTGTAAAGTAAGACTCATCAACCTTGAGATACAGCAGTTTCAAGAGGGCTCTGGGTAGCATCAGACCCATGGGCTTAGGTTGAACTGGGCTGGGATTCCTTCTTCATATAAACCTCTTGCTTATATATATATGATTGTCACTATGCAACAACCTACACTATAATACACTATATTTACCTTAGTTTCTCAACTGTAAAATGAGAATTATCCTAGTAAATGTTTCACATTAAGATGAGGATAGAAGGATTTAATCTGCACTATGGTTTTAGTAAAATGTGTGATACTATATATTCTTTATAAATTAGCTACCATATTTTTTATATTATTGTTCTCGCAGTTGATTTGGATTCTCTGTATTATGATTACTGTTGGACCAATATCTGAAAAACAGTTCTAAATCAAATTTAGTCCAAAGTGCAGTCCAGTTTACCCTGTGGCAGAATTACTTCAGCTGTTCTTCAGATCTGTGCCAGAGAAGGGGGGGAGGTAATGTCTATTGTTATAAATGTCTATTGTTTGCTATGCAGCATTATGACAACTATAGTGGAGTATATGAGAAGAAGAATTATCAACACTCTCAAACACTGATTTATCATTATCAATAAAAGTGCACTTTAGGCCTCTTTTAATAAGACGGGGGAGTTTGAGAAGATAGAATAGATTATAGTAAAACTGATGAGGCAGAAATATTGGGGAAAATTGGGGCTTTTAAGGTACCACCACAGTGAACTGCTTCTACTTGGGTTAATGAAGAATTGAACAATTGGGAGATAGCAAGGGTCTAGAAGAAGTTTTATTGGTATATAATTGAGGGAAATATTGTTTTTAATAGCTTAAGCCATATTGATTCTGGGAAAGTACATATGTGTTTGTGTGTGTGTGTGTGTGTATGTAACAGTGGTCATAGAGAAACATTTCCAACATAAAGAACAGGATAATAAAAGTTAATTTTTCCCCCTAAAGAAATTATTTTCTAACAGCAGGGAAAGACCTGTGTTTACAAACTAGAATTATTAAGACTAGTTATAATCACTCAGAATAACACATAACTTTAAATAAATCTCCAATAGTTTTACAGAAGATTCAACCAATTGAAACATGCTGGGTTTTAGTATTTTATATTTATGATTGCAAAGCTTAGTCTTTCAAAATACTGTATGCATTTGAATTGCTCTTGTGATGTTGGTATCTGATTGAAATGCAATTTCTGATTATTTTGTTTAGAATCTCAGTCTTTGCAGTGAATTCTGTCAGCATGGTGCTGAAAAAACCCTTTGTATATTTTTGGAAATTTCATGTAGGAGAAAGTTCTTAGGGAAATATTAGAATATATGATGCAGACAGAAACATTATTTTCTTGCCAATGCAGGGCTACTACCATATGCTCTGAACCATACATGGTATTTAAGATTATTGATAATTATTTTATTCATCCAACATTCCTGTACTTTAGGTGGTTGAAACATTTACCCAGTGGATGAACCTGACAGTTCTCCCACTAATGCTCATTAGGTGTATTTTGTTTAACTGTCTCTCATCCCCCCTCAAAAAATGTCTATGGACTCAACACATTCACTGTCAGTACAGTACAGTGAGTTAGTGCACAAGGATTAAGATAAACTTGCAAAGTTCTAATTACTGTCCTACTTGCTTTAGATAGGAAACATTAATGACTTGAGAAATGATAAAGGTAAATGCCTTAAGGATTTGTCATACTCATAATAAATCACATTCATTTTTCAAAGAAATCCAATACATTGTGTAATAACAAGAAGCAGAAATGCTATGACCAAGAGAGCTCCAAAAGCCTTCCCTATCTATATTGATGAATAGAGTCTCTATTTATCATTTCTTCTCATCTAATAGACACACATGCACATGCACACACACACACACATATATGTTTTTGTGGTTTGTGCCTTGAAGTTGATTCTGACCCAGAGTGAATTTATGTACAATAGAACAAATCATTGCTTAGTCCTTCACAATCCTTACAATTTGTGTTGTTTGTGCCCATCATTGCAGCTATTATATCAATTCATCTTCTCCTAGGACTTCTTCTTTTTCACCACCCCTCCAGTTTCCAAGTGTAATAGATGCTTCCATAGCTTGGTCTCACCTGAAAGCATGTCCAAAATACATGCAATGCCATCTCCACATCTTTGTTTCTAGGGAACTTTCTGGCTCAACTTTCCCCCAAGAGAGTTGTTTATCCTTTTGTTAACCATGGTACTTTAAAGGTGCTTCGTTGGCAATATGGTTCAAATGCATCAATTCTTCCTCCATCTTTGTTGACTCAATGCCCAACTTCCAGGTGCATATGAGGAAATTGGAAATATTATAGCTTGGGTCAAGCACACATTTGTCCTCGAAGTAACTTCCTTGCTTTTCAACACTTTAAAGAGGTGCAGCAGATTTATCTAATGCAATGCGTCATTTGATGTTTTGACTACTGTTTCTCTGAAAATTGACTGTGGATCAAAGCAAGAGAAAAAATCTTCGACAACTTCAATATTTTATCATTTGATAATGATGTTATCTATTGGTCCATTTGCGAGGGTTTCTTTTAATTCCCCCATATTTAATTATAATTCCATACTGAAGACTGTAAGCCTTGATTTTCATAAACAAGTGCTTCAAGTCATTTTCATTTTCAGCAGGAAAAATTATGTTATCTATATATCACAGGTTTTTTGTAAGCCTTCCTCCAACTCTGATACCCCCTCTTCCTCATTTAAGTCAGATTCTTTGATTATTTGCCCAGCATATACATGGAACAAGTATAGTAAGAGAATAAAACCCTGACACACATCTCTTCTGATTTTCAGTTTCTCACAACTGCTTCTTGATCCAGGTACAAGTTCTGAGTGAGCATAATTAAATATTCTGACATTTCCATTTGTGAGAGATATACACAGTTTATGGTCCTTAGGTTTGATGACAGCAGACCCAGTGGCTGCAGCTCCCTTGGCCGTTCTCAGGCACACAGCCACGGTGGGTGCCCCATGCCTGCCCCAGCTCCAAACCCAACCAAGATTTGCAGAGGTTCTTGGAGGCATTGTTTCTGGGGTCCAGGAGTCCTCCCTCCGAGTGGTGTTAAAGCTGGAGGCCAGCAGGTTGCACCTGGATCCAGAAAGAACTCTTGACCTGGGACATCCTGGGAGACTCTTTCAGTCCCCGGTTTCCAGCTCAAGCTCAGGTCCTGGAACAGCTGCACCAGGCATTGTTCTGGAGAGGTCTTGATTAGCCCAAGAGCCTATTGTTACATCTGCCCCATCTCTAGAAGCTGAAAGTCAGACTGCTGTGGGGAGTCCAGCTCTGTCAGAGGGCCAGGCATCTGGAAATAACGTTAGGGGTATTCCCAGAGGTCAAACCTGTTGCGTTTGTCCCTAAGGGGGAAGGGATCTTCTGTCTAGAGAAGTTGTGAAGCCCATCTTCAACTCTCACCCTCCCTTGGCCCCATCTGGCAGCACCCCTGGTCTTCTAGGCCCATCTTCTCCCCACCCCCCCTCTGGGGCATACAACCTTTTCCCATCTTGTTTCCCTGAGGGCTGATGGGGAGAGACGAGCACCCTAGGTCTGTTTTAAGGGAAGCAGGCCCATCACCTGATGCCTGATTCTGCCTCCTCTTTCTGCCCTCGCCCTGGAGGATGTTGGGATGGGGCGTGAAAGTTCTCCAGGGCAATGGGGACAGGAAAAGAGAGGATCCAGTGGGATGGGGGAAGAGACAGGATCCAGTGCTGGTGTTCCCTACGAGCCTGCGTCTTCCCCAACTCATGTGGATGGAATGCTGACCTGCACCTCCCACAGGACCAGGACTTAAGCAGTACCTGGGACCCAGGACACCCCCCCTCCCACGCTGAGGTCCTCGTGCTAGGAATGTGGTTCTGCAGGTGTGTCCTCCATCTGTGCTTTCTAGGAAATGTGGAGTTAATTTTCCTCTGCTGCACAGCAGAAAGGCTTTTTTTTGGGGGGGGGCGCGGGGAGTTGAGGCGTTTGTCAGGGGATGAGTCGCTCAGAGAGGGATCTTTCCAGGATTTGAAGTCCATCTCCACCCCAATGGCTTGAAAGGAGAAGGTTCTTAAAATCAGAAGGAGAGCTGGTCAGGAAGAGAGTGCAGCCCCTCCCTTCCCTGCATGTGTCCCTCCTGCATGTCTCTGCAGTTCTGGTCCTTTCTCTGAAGGTAGGTCCAGTTTTGGAAAAAAAAAAATGTCTCCAGCAGGACCCAGCCGCTCCTGCCCAGTATCTTGTTGCCAGTCAGAAACCAGTAGGCAACCTCCATGGGGCAGTATGCAGTCCCTGTAGGGGCCACCAGTCTCAGATGTTTGGGGGCAGAAATAAAAACGGATGCTTTTTGTGGTCAATAAAACACATATAAACATTGTTCTGGTATTCTCTGCTTTCAGTTAGGACCCAGCTGGCATTAGCCAAGTCCTTCCTTGTTCCATGTTCAGTTTGGAATAGGTCATGAACCTCTGGCAGCAATCTGCAAGTGTATTACTATAAAGGTTGTTGGGTGATCTTCAGCCAAAATCTCCTTGCATGTGATATTAATGCTACTGTTTTATAAAGTGCACATTGTGTTGGTCTCCTTTCTTTAGAGTTGGTACAAATATGTTTTTCTTCCAGTCAGTTGGCCAAGAAGCTATCTTCGAAGCATCTTCGAAGAGATGAGTGCATGGTCCCAGTGCTTCATCAGCATATGGAAACATTTCAGTTGGATTTGCATCAATTCTGGGAGCGTTGTTTTGGACGAATGGCCTTAGTTCAACTTGGACTTCTTTCAATACATTGGTATTTTTTGTTTTGCAGTCTCTTAAAATGATTAAATGTTGACTAGGTTTGTTTGTGTTTTGGGTTTTGCTGTTGTACAGTGACTGTGCCTTTTCCCGAACTTCTTTTGATGCTTCCCGCATCAGTCAATATTTTGCCCATTGAATCTTTCAATATTTCCATTCAAGGCTTGGAATCCTTTCTGTTCTCTTCTTCATTCTGTCCTTTACATTTTCCCCCATCTGTCCTTACTTTTTATTCGTTTCTTTCATACATCCATTTTTTCATCCACATTTCTAATTTTCTCCCAAAGTGAAAACTGAAATCCCAATGCATCAATTCCAACTCTTAACGACTTGGTATAGGGTTTCTGCAAGTCTCAAGATGTAAGAAATGGAGATTAAAACGTATCCAGTTCAATATTGAAGGATTCTATCAGTACCTTTTGAATAATGCTGGAAACATTCAATGAAGACTGATGAAATGCAGTCACTGTACAAAAAGAATTGGTAAACATTTAACTATTTCAAGCGTTGTATATGATCAAAAACCAATGATGTTGAAGAAAACCATAAGAAGCCTTAAAGGTATTAAATAAAAACTCCAGAAATTAATTAAGAATATATTAATATACACAATATTCTAACATAAACTGATATGTTGAGTGATTCCAGTTTGGCACACTTGGATACTTGCTGTGGGAGAAATTCTTTGCTAAGGTCTGCAGGTTAGAAATAAGAAGAAAAGTTCAAGTGCTTGATAAATCACCAAGAAAAGTGATAATTTGTTCTTTTCCTTCTGTTAAATGTACCTCAGGAAAAATATGCTTGGGGGTGTTATACATTCTTAAAGCAATTTGATATAATCTGTCAAAAATAATGATTTTCAGTTTCTGGTAGACTAATTCTAATTATTTTCTGTGTCTAGTTAGGAGTGGTGATACTTGAACAGTTATACTCAGAAGTATTTAAGATGATTCCAGAACCCTGGGTCTCAAATTGAGGGCATCATAGGGTAAATCCACACATACATTATATATATTTATATACATACATACATACATACATATGTGAAATATTTTCATTGAACCCACAGGGATTAGGATGATTCTTTGTACATCTATGTACATCAACCTAAACTAAGAGATACAATAATGGTTTTTAAATATAGTAATGTAGATTTATTGTAAGCATCTCAAACTGAAAAAAAAGAAAACACAATAAAAAATGATGTCACTCAAAACTCCACTATCCCAAAATAAACACTTATCATCTGATTATACTTCTTTATGTAGACGTACATCATAAAGGTGGACAAGATAGATAGATGCATAAATGGACAGAAGTGATTTAAAAGAACAAGATTTTCTTTACCTGCTATATTTCAATAAAATAGGAAACTGATTTTTTTACCATAAGAAAAAGAAATGGGAGACAAGTTAAAGCAATTCCTGGATAGGGGATAAAATTTGTGTGGCGGTCATATGCTTATGTTAATTTCATGATTGAGATGTAGGGGTGGAGTCTAGCCTGTTAGTATGGAGATAGACATTGAGGGCTCTGTGTGGACACGGCTTTCTCCTGAACTTCTGGGAAATGTCGTGATATTTCCCTTCTGGAGATGAGAAGCTATTTCCCAGTTGTTGGGAGTTAGTCTGAGAGATGAGAAATTATGGACAAGACAAGATGGCAGTGTCCATGGAGCTCAAGGAGCTGGAGGAGAAGCCACACGGCCTTACCCTGATGGAACCAGACCTCTGAAGCTGGCGTAGCCACATGGAGATCCCTGCCAGCGCCGAGTTGCCTCTACCACCACTGAAGGCTATTGATGGACCCTGAGGCCTGGAAGCGAGGAGCCATGGGAGACCTCTGCCGGCGCCAGGATTCTGCACCCACTGACTTATTCCTTCATGAGTTGGAAGGAGACATTATGGACTGGTATCAGGCATATAGGCTAATATCAGACTTATAACTTTGAACTGGACTGGGTTGGGAAGACTTCTTAATGTCCCATTCCTCTTGTATATAAACCTTACCCTTATATCTATATGGGTGTCTATAAATTTTGTTTCTCTAGTCTACCTGGACAACAACAATTTGCATCACAAAAGGCATATATTTTTAAAAGGTCTTCATGAGACAATGTTGAAGGATTGAGAACTTGTTATAATTGTTGCTATTACCGTTATTAGGTGTCATTGTGTCATTCCTGGGATTGACTGATAAGTGAAAGATTTGTAATTCAAAATTATCAAGCAGTTACATAGTCAGACAATCAAACAAAAATTGACTAGGCAACATGCTTCTGTAACTATTTTGGCATAGACAACCCTACTCTATCATATGGGCTCTCGATGAATCACAATGTCCTCTGTTTCAAAGAATCACATACTTACACTGTTGATTTTCCTGGCATTAGAATTCTGCTCTAAGTCTGGAATCCAATTAGATGGATTCTAATCTAGAGTGACCCTGATAGGACAAAATATGTTGACCCAGTATGTTCCAAGACTATGACCATCACCGAAGTAGACTATCACATGCTTCCCTGTGGACTTGCTGGTGGCTTTAAACCACTGAGAACTCAATCACCATGCCACCTAGGCACATCAAAATTGTGCACTGATAATATAAATCTAAAATAGTTTTTCACATACAGTGAGACCAATGTATGTATGCTCGTGGGTACACAGCCCTAAAGGGCAAGTGACAAGAAGATCCACCACATCATAACAGGGGACATATTACTTCTCTGCAAACAAGTCTCTCACACCTGGCCAAGGGTATTTATCTAGGTAAGAGATTCAAAGAGTAAAGTTTGTGCCACCTAACGGCCTCATCTACTCATGGTTGGGGACAGTTATTCAAGCCAGGATTGTTTCTAGGTTAAAAAAATGATTTGGTTTTGCTTTGGAGAAACAGGTTTGTGGAGTATTGATGGAATCTTATCAGTGGACTGAATGCTTTTAGGAATTCAAGAGGTGATGGTTATGGTCTCATGCTGGGGACCAAAGTTCTAGGCTAAGTGACACCCCAGCAAAAACATAACTATACATTTATCAAACAGAAAAAATACAATTTTAAGTCATCAACATGTAAAAATATTGACTTAATATACTTATGAAAATAGCATATGGCCATACAGTATACAAAAGCATGCAATGTATGCATCATTTGTATAAGATGCCATATTTTTAACTTTAATTCTCTTCCTCAGTTCTATATTTAAGCAAATAAAAGTACTAATCATGGTTTCTTTGTTGATAATATCTTATTTAAATCCTTCTAAAATGGCTAGATTTGCTTCTTAATGATACTAAGGGAAGAGATTGTAACAGCTGGTGTTTCTACAAAAGCAGCCGTTCATGGGGGTGACTCAGGTTACACATTTAAGAAGTTTTATATGACTATTTCCTTTATACTTAAAGAATAGTTCTTCTGAACATAAATACCCTAACATTTTATACATCATACCATTTTCTGGTAATAATAAGTTACCTTTGTTTTGCTGGAAAAACAAGTGATTTTTTTCCCCATCTCTGATTATGACATTTTCATTGTTGTTACCTAAATGATCATAATAATTTCTTTTCATATTTGGAGTTTAATAACTTTACTTGAATGTTTATCTTAGTGCTGCTGTTGCTTTATATGCTGTATCTTTCCCCCCCTCACACAAATATTTCATTTCCATCTATCTACCCAAGTCCTCCTTTCATAAACCTTTTCTTCCGTCTTTCTGTGAATGCTTATGACTTTGTTATATGTTTTGTTTTCCACACTCATGTCATTACTCATGTTTATTATTTTCTGCCTACTTTCCAGCTACCTACCATCTGGATAACTCAACATTAATCATAATTAGACTTTTCTGCTTGTGGCTTTTAGCTAAGATAGTTTTTCACATTCCTCTCCCATTTCTCTCTGGGTCTCCTTTAGATCCACCTTTTCCTAATCTCTAAAATCTATTTGAGATTTTTAAAAGAGAGGCAATGTCTCTAAGATGGTGGAGAATTAATAATTGCCTCTTATCTCCCTGCATTTATCAGCATCGTTTCCCAGATGCTCATTTGCTTTTTATTGATGTTCCCTTTGTATATTTTCCAACTTTGTTCTATTTTTGTTGTTTATAACTTTTGTCTTTTTTTTTTTTTAGGCATCACTGCCCTCTGGTGATGGGAGTAGGAGGCCCAGCTCCTGGGAGCTGGAATCGAACCTCCATCCCAGTGGGCCGCAGTCCCGCGCACAACCACTACGCCACCAGGGCTCAGCCCTAATTTTTGTCTTTAAGAGCTGCTTCCTTTTACCTGCCTTTGATCATCAATTTTTTTTGCATTGAGTCAGGAACATGTTAAAATGAGGGTGTGGAAGAGATAATGCGAAAATAATGAAAGCAGGATTTTGATTCCACCCTCCATGACTTACGATTTTCTGATCTAAGATTTAAGATCAACAGGAATGCTCTTCAGAAAACAGGTTATTTGCATTGTACTGTGAAAACCACTCTTTCTCTTCATTCTTCCTCCGTGATACTGCAAACAGCGGGCGGGCCATCACTGGACTTTGAAGAAACCATGGTGGCAGACAGTTAGGTACTTTTGAGCTGATTGAAAGGTCAATAGTTTATACCCACATAACAGTTCCATGAATGGTAGACTTCACAATTCATGTCCTTAAAAAAATACAACTTAGGAGTCCGCATTGGGCAGTTCTGTTCATCACATGGTCTTATCAGAATTCTTCCCTATCAACTCAACAGCACCTGAAAATCACAACACAGGACTTTAAGCAACTTTTGGCACACTTTTATTGGCCTAGGTTTCATAGTATTTGGTTTCCTTGTGTACCTTATATTTCTTGGCTTGGAATTCTGGAATTTTCATCTTAGATTTTCCTTAAGAATGAAGTGCTTCACTATTTTTCCCATTTTCCCTCCTCTTTTGGCTAATGATATTACTCTTTTTTGCTTAAGTAGGTTCCTGAAAACATAGGTTCCTAAAAATGAAGAAAATACATTTTTTAGGCATCTAAGTAGTTTTTAAAATATGTCAACATACCAATTTATCATGTGTTTTATCCCTTGGCAGTTTGAAAAACCAGGGTTTTGTTTGTTTTGGTTTTTTAAATAAATGTTGCACCAGTTCTAAAAATCATCCCATGACAAAGACTTAAATAGAAGCATCAATTTTGACTCCTGAATTTTTTTTGCATCATAAACCCTAAACTCCTTGCAATTGAATCGAGTTTGATTCTAACTGCCCTATTGAACAGATTAAAAGTACCGCTGTGGGGATCTAAGACTTGGAATCTTTTACAGGAGTACAAGATCTCCTCTTTTTCCTGTCTTTATCACTTACAGGTAGTTAACATTTAAATGAGCATTGATTGAGCACCTCTGTATATCCTAGTTCAATATAATAATATGAGATTGGCAAATTGTTGTGTTTGCATTCAGGGAGCTAATGATCCATTTATAATTTTTCTAACTGTGCTATATAATAAAATAAATAAATACAAACATGCTTGCTTTTGGAAGGTTATTCTTGCTTTCCCAAACAATCAAACCCTTATTTTTTTTCCCTAGTCACCCTATTTTTGTTTGTGGGCAATTGGTTTCTCATGTTTTTTTTTTTTTTAAGATCCATGGTGTTTAATATTCTTCCCAAAGAAGAAGAATATGTAAGCTATAATAAAATTACACTTGTCTTGAGTAAAGGAAAAAATCTTATAGTGTAAGAACATTAAGTAGTTGTTGGTAATCTCGTATAATTCTATCACATTGCTATTAGTAACCCCCTGAAGAATTGTTAATTTTTCCAACAGAACAGTTTTCTTCTTGGAAGTGACACTAATTAACAGTAGTGGTGGGAAAATCACTGGTTGCTTCAAGCTCTCAAAAATGATTTCATTTATTGCACTGTAAATAACTCATAGAGATCAGTGTTTTAAGAAGGTATTCTGGAAAATATGTTACTTATAAGTTGGTTAAGTATGGAGGTCTTCAAGTTTAATATTAATTTTACGCAGGGAATCAATTAGAAAATATTGAAAAACAAACAAATTATTGTTTTTATTGTAAAACTACAATTTATGTACATAAGGTTGTCGTGAGTTTGAAATAGCAATCAACACTAAATATAATATGCATTTAGAAGAATTAATTTTGGATCTTTTATTAAATTGAAATTGTACTTTCTTCTGATCAGACAATTATTTATATGAAAATAAATCTGAAAACATAGAAAATATTTTTAAAGGAAGACACTTAGAATTAAGGAGAAAATAGAGTGGGACATATTTTTAAAAGGATGGCAAGCTGTGATATGGATATTAGGACATTTCATTCTCTGTCCCTTTGTGAAGCTTGGTCAAGTCTTTATTAAGCAAATATTTTGCGACTATAGTTTGACTTAGAGCAATGATTATGGTTGCTTTCTCCTTTAAGGAAATATTGATAATGATATTAGATAAGTGTGGTAGTAACAGATTACAGAGAGATTTGAAAGCTAGATAAAATAATTTAGAACTTATTGTGAAAGAAAATGAAAATCTGAAATTTTCTCAATAAAGTAAGTATATCTTCCATTTAGAGTCAGTATGTAGTGTTTATTATGATTGACAGAATGAAAGATTGGGATATTTTTTGTAATATTGCATTTGACACAAGAGTAGAATATGAATTAATATGATGACAAAAGTAGAAATGAAAATAAATAAGCTATATCAAGCAGGAAAACAAAGCAAAATCAAAACACTTTTCTTACTTGGTTTGCTTTCATGCATTGGATAGATATTTTAGCATCATAAGTAGAAATCTGAACATTTTCCAAACTCTTTTAGATATTGTGTCTACCATCTGGAACTTTCTTTTGCAAACATCTGGATCATGATTAAATATTGTGATTTTAATATAAATTGTAAGCATAATATAAGTACCACATTTGAATAGCATTATATTTTATTTCACAAAATAACATAAACTTAACAATTTTCATTAATATTTAAATATATACAATTTAAGATTATAAATTTCATTGTATTTTTCACTTCCATCCAGAAATATTTGAAAGACATTTGCTCATAAAGAAATCATTTGAGGAAGCGTCTTCCCTGAATCACTTTCAGTTAATTTTCTTTGTAACTTAGATTACAGTCACTTTGTTGGCTTTAAACATTATTTTAAAATTGTATTCAGTGCCTGTAATTTACAGCAGGGGGTAAGGTTTTAGAATTTATACCCTGCTTGAATACCTAACTTGGTTCATCCCAGGACTTTTATCCTGACTCCTGTCATTTGAGATTTCTAATCAGCTTAGCAGAAGATGGGTTACTCAATAATCAAGGATATCAGTACAAAGGAAGCATTGCAATCATAATTGTATAATAAGCAATCATCCCCATGGGTTTGACACAAGATCTTTACAGACAAAGCATTAAATCTTAAGTTACTTAGCATGCACTCTAAAGTCATGAAAGTTATATTGAATTCCAACCTTAACAAATGGTTTTTGTTGCTGTTGGCGGTGGTGGTGGTAGTTGCACTGGAGTTGTTTTGCACTCACTGTTACTTTATTTACAACAGTAGAGAAACATTGCTTGGTCTGGAGACAGACTCATTATCCTTGTTAAATTAAGACCATTGTTACAGCCACCATGTTTATCTATCTCCTTTGCCTTCTTCCTCTTGTTTTCCAACCCTCTACTCAACCAAAGATGAGTGGTCCCTCCTGATGACATGTGCAGAGTACATGAAATGAAGCCCCCTTAATGCCTGGGGAATCCTAAGACACATTCTGGCAGTACTTCTTCTGATATCGATTTATTTATTCTTTGGGCAAATGATTATACTTTATAGATTATTCCTCAGTCTTTCTTCTTCGATATCCAATTTTTACATGCATAAGAGGTCATTGAAAATAGTATGGATTGGGACAGGCACACCTTATTCCTCAAAGTAATATCCTCACTTTGATATTTTAAAGAGGTCTTGTGCAACAGAATGACTTATTGCAGTGCATTGTTTGAGGCCTTGATTGTTTTTTTTCCTGAGCATTGATTGTAGATGCCAGCTACAAGAAATTCTTGATAATTTCAATCTGTTCTTCATTTTTCATGATGTTACCTATTGGATTTTGGTTTGCTTTAAATTGAGTTGCAATCCAGACTGAGGTCTGCAGTCCTTGATCTTCATCCACAAGTACTTGAAGTCTTCCTCCTTTTGACAGTCAAAGTTCTGTTATCTGTATATATCAGGTTATTGATAAGCCTTCTTCCAGTCCTACTGAGCTTTTCTCCAAATAATCCAGTTTCTCTGATTATTTGATCAGCATATATATTTACTAAATAAAATGAAAGAATTCAACCCTTAAGAACACCAATTCTCATTTTAAACCAGTCAATATTCCTTTGCTCTGTTCATAAGACTGTCTCTTCCTCCATGTACAGGCTCTGCAGAAGCACACTGTGATTCTGTAACTTTCATTCTTATAGATATAAGTATAAGTAAAAAATCAGTGCAACTAGAGTTCAGTTCATATGTGCCAGATTTGTTCAAGAAGAAATGTATTTACAATTACTTCTAAAATGAGTAGATGACTGCAAAAAAGTTCTCTCAGTTAAAATAAATGTTTTAATCTAATTGGTTGACTGCAAAAAAAGACTCAGGGTGGGGGGCATGATTCAAAGAAAACAGGCCTCTGAGGGGTTTTTTGGGACCAGTTAATTTCAAGATAAACAGGTCAGTTCAGAAGGTAAGGGCTACAATTGGTGGTAGGGATGGGGGTTCCAAAGTTACAGTATTTACAGATTTTCTTAAAAGACACATCATGATCATAGAGGTTTATATGAAGAAATTTTTAGAAAATGTAAATGTATTGGTGAGAAAAGGGTTGGAAATTATTTGAAGTTTACCTAAGGTTTTTATCTTTTGGTTTCTCAATCTCAAGATTTCCTAAAATCTGCATTTACAAAATGCGATACAAAATGAAAATCTAGGAAATGAGCAAGTATTGGTAAATAACATACAAGAGAATACCTGTAAAAAGCCATTCACTTGTTCTTCTCTCCTCTCAACAAATGTGAAACACCTTCCATGGACCACACACAATAATATAGTGTATTCGGCATTAAGGATGCAGCAGGTGGAAAAACAGACGTCTCTAGCCTTCAGAAATTTCCACTATGCAATAAATGCCAGTGAAGGGCCACATCTGACCTCTGGCTTCCTTAGTGCTACAAGGAAAGGGTCAGACTGTTGCCGGTTCAAATAGATGACAGCCACTATAATGTCTTGCAACTTAGAAGAGTCTTCATACAGTGAGTTGGGCTGCCAATAAACCCAGGGTTTTCCTGCATAGCAGCCCTGAGTGGAAATCTCCTTGAACCTATAAAGGCAAAAAAAATTTTATCAGGGACTTAAGCAAGTGTGTGACAGAAGCAAAAAGCAAAATTAATGGGTTAATTGAAACTTCAAACAGAACAAGTGAGTATCTATTATAAAAAATAACAGGACTGATTATAGCATCCTGTTTAATTTTGACCTTCAGATTACTACATCAAAAGGAAAAGGAACAATATAAAGAATAATCAGAAGGAATAATTAAAGGGAACAGTATTAAAGAATAATAAAAATCAATTATATTGCCCTGATCCTGGGTATATGAAAGAATATTTACAAGTAATCACTAGCAGGAATTTCTGAGAAGAAAGGGAAAACAGGCAGGTCATCTAGCAGTCAGCCTTCTGAGAAGGGAGGGGGAAGTGGGTAGATCATCTAGCAGCCAACAAGATGAAGTTACTTTCATTTATCTGTCTCTAGACAAGCCCCAATGGTCCATTCTTCTCTACCTGCCACTTCCTTCCATGCCACTTTACATCTAAGCTGGTTTCAGTAATTCATTGCAATAGACATAAAGAACTCACAGCCAATATTCACAATTAAATGGTGTATTAGGGAAGTTAGTAAGATACAAGTCTGGATCAATAAACAGTAAGGATACAATTATTGGTCTTCTCAGTCTACATCCAATTCTCTCTCCTTTTCTTGGCCTCTCAGCCATGTGGAAGCCAGGTCTTTCTCCAATATTTAGTCTCGCAGCCATGTGGTCCCTTGGCCTTAGCATGCATGCCATAGGAATCCAGTCCATCTATCACTCAGCCCCATAGTTCCAAAATCTCAAGTCATACAGGGAGAAGGTACACCTTAATTTCAGCATTGTTCCTCTGGGTCTCTCTGCCAGATTCAAAGAGGCATCTGGTCTAGGCAGCCTACACCACTTCAGATAATGATCTTGAACATTCTCTTCCAAGGTCCTCAATTTTTCACTCTAATATTCCAGCATAGTCCATCCTTATAGCCAGGGTACCAGTAATGAAAAATAACCAATTCTCTATATTAGTGTTACATCCTGTTGGCATAAAACCACCCAATCATTTGGTAGGTGTTATAGAGAAATGAGTAAAAGAGTCATATTAAGAATGTTCACTCCACTACACACTACTTCCACCTTTGCTTGCTGAAAGTGAGGAAGACTTGAAGAACTTCATGATGAAGATCATGCCTTGCAGTCTTGCAGAGTTGGATGGATTACAACTCTGTGTATAAAAGACAAAATCCTTTCCACTGGTTTACTAGGTGCCAGATTGATAAATGGAGGTAAAAATGAAGTTGGAAAGGATTATTTCATGCTTAGATCCACAATCAAGGCTTATGGAAGCAGTAACCCAGAGATCAAAGACTTCATGCATGGGTAACTGCTGCACAAAACTTCTTTAGAGTGTTAAAAAGCATGGCAGTTACTTTGAGGACTAAGGTACACCTGACCTAAATCATGGTATTTTCCATTACCTCACATGCATAGAAACTGAATAAAGACAGAAGCAGAATTATGTGTTTGAATTGTGGTGCTGTTGAAGAATATTCAAGTACCATGGACCACCAAAAGAACAAACACCTCTTTCTAGGAAGAGGTACAGCCAAATGTTCCTTAGAGTTAATGGTTGCAAGACTTGTCTCCTATACTTTGGGCATGGTATTGATTTAGACAGCCCTGCGGAAAGACATCATGCTTGGAAGAGTGGCAGCAAAAAAAGGAGGAAGACCCCCAACAAGATGGATTGACACAGAAGTTGCAACAATGGGTTCAAGCATAGGAACCATTGTGAGGGTGGCCCGGGACTGAGAAGCATTCCATTCTGTTGTAACAGGGTCACTATGGGTTAGAACAGACTCCGTGTCATCTAACAAGAATAACAACAACAACTCACGGCTTCAAGAAAGAAAAAAATTGCACATTCAAAAAATGTAATATAATGGCAAATGTAATATAAGTGCTAAAGTTCAGTTACAACAGAAGAATAGGCTAAATAATAGAAGTGGAATAATATTTTAGAGGGCTATTAAGGGACTTATTCTTTGATCATATCTCATTTGAATAGCAAATTTGATGTGGAAAGGAAAGTAGCTAACCAAATCCCACTGGTATCAGTGTGCAGAGACACAGAGAAAGGTACAAAAGTCCTGGAATTGGGGAGACAAGGAGGTCATTACAGTAAACTAGAATGAGTGAACGGGAGATTAGAGAAAGTGAAATAAGACAAAAACAGGAATTGCTATTATAAAATTAATAGTTTTAGAATCTTGTATTAGTAGTTTTAGAAGTTTGGATGGTACTCTCAGTGTTATAGGAATCTTACAGAAGATTTTGAATAGAAGAAAAACCGTCAGCATATATCATTCAATGCTATCTGTGTGGGACTGAATACCTAGCTCTCAGGTTTTTGTCAAGTCCCTTAGTAACTTGGGTCCCAGTGTTTTCATGTGCTCAATGACGATGAAAACTCTTCAGAGTTCTGAGTCGGCATGGACTCAATGGCAGTGGTTTGATCTTTACTTTTATCTTTATAGGGATGTTGTAAAGATTTTAGTAAAGGAAATTCAAGCCAACTCTTAAAATAGTGCTTGATACATAAGTCAAAAAGTATCACTACTAAGTCAGAAGATGAAGATATTGTTTCTGGAAATTTCCTCCATTTAGTTCTGGAGAAATCCATTTGAAGATAGAGTCTTGATCTCTCGAAATCTGTTCTGTGCTTTTTTATTTACACTCTCAAAATGACAGTTTCAGCATCCTTGGGAGATTCGTACTGTGTTTTTTTTGGTAGTTATTGTTATAAAAATATTGCTAGCATGGAACAGTTGTAACGATGAAGCAGGACTGAGCACCTAGCTGCTATGCATAACATTGCTATGGGTTGGGTCTGTCTGGATGACATGTAACAACAACGCAAGGATGTTTAAAAGGGACAAGATCAGACCTGTAGGGTGAATGGTATTAGGCATATCACTGCAATCTCATGGGACTGCCCTTTCTACCCTGGACAAAAGAAGCACTGCTGTCATTGGGGGGAGAGGGGGAATCTCCAGCACATCCATTTTTGCCTTTTTCTCATCAATACAGTTTTCATGTTCTCAAACGATCTTTATAATAAGCAGCTGTGATTCTACTGTGTCAATTGAGAAAAATATATAAAGATGAGCTCCTTTGGATTCCCAAAAAAGCACAAACAAAACAGTGACTATAACTGTTACCCAGAAGATGCATTCATGCATTGGAGCGGGTGAGACAAATTCAGTGACTCCAGGTTAGCTAGTGCGAGGGCAGGGGTTAAAAGATTAGTTTTAATTACATGGAGACACTGGCCAGGATGCTTACACAATGCAGGCTATGTTGATGGAGTCTCATTTGAGATGAGAATACATATAGATTATGTTTTTTTTCCTTTTTTTAACATTGGAATTCACACCGTTGGGGAATCATGATTCTTCCCCAGATGTTTTGCATTCCCTCAGGTCTCAGGATAACTGTAGAATGCAATTGTGGGATACTAGTAAGCAGACAGAACAATGCATTTCCTCAAATTTTAGGAAAAATATCTCTGGTGACTCACCAGATAGCAGGGATTAGCTTCTTTGGCAAGAAGATAAGGCAGACAAGAGATTTCTCAAAAGTATCTAGACATCTCCATAAAACATATTTGCCTCTGAGCAATATGTTGTTGTTGTTGTTGTTGTTGTTGCTGTCGTTAGGAACCCTCAAATTGATTCTGACTCCCAGTCACTGAACACAAAACAAATCACCACGCTGTCTCATCCTGTATCATCCTTACAGTTCTTATGCTTGAGTCCCCGGTTGCAGTCCTGGAGTCATGCCATCACACTGAGGACCTTTCTCATCTTCACCCACTCTCTACTTTACAAAGCAAGGGGTCTTCCTCTTGGGACTGTTTTTTCCTGGGGTGCTCCGGTAGCATAGTGGATTACTTAGTGCATTGCTAACTTCAAGGTCAGCAGTTTGAATTCACCTGCCTCGAGAGAGAAATTTGGAGTTGTCTACAATCCCAGAAACTCACTTGGCGTTTTTGACTCAATATCTATCAGTGTGTTTTTTTAGTTTTCCTCTTTTACAATGTGTTCAATGCATATGAGATGAAGTTTGGCCATCCTCATACCTATGGACCATTCTGACGGTCCTCTTCCCAAGAAAGATTTTTTTGTTCTCCTGGCAGCCCATAGTACTTTCAATATTCTTTATTAATATTGCAATTCAAATGCATCAATTCTTAGAAATGTCAAAGACACTGAAATGGGAATTAAATAATGGTATAAGTTAGGCTAACTACAAAAAAAGGAAAACATGGTGTGAGTTAGGGTAACCATCATAATTAAGGTCACTTAATTATGAACTTCCTGCTCTGTCTTATATACAACTGGGCCAGTAGATCTTTTTGGAAGCTATTGTTTTGACTGGATCTTTTAAAAAGAAATTCAAAGAAGACTAAGAATAGTTTGTTTTTAAAGAACTTGTCTGCCACCATCCTCTGATCACAGGTACAGGTTTAAGCTTATTTTGTAATAAACTTGTCCATGTATGAATTAGGAACTTTGTAAGTAATACTTTCTGACTTACTCTCATATATAGCAAATTATTTTTCCCAATAATTTTATTGGGCACTCTTGCAGATCTTATACCATTCAATACATCATTTGTATCTAGCATATTTGTACACATGATGCTATCTTCATTTTCAAATATTTTCTACTTGAGCCCTTGGTATAAGCTCCTCTTCCCCCCTCCTTTTTTTTAAATCATTTCATTGGGGGCCCACACAAGTCCCATCATGATCAACACACATATTAATTGTATGCATACCACATTTGCACATCTGTTGCCATCATCACCCCTGAAACATCCTCCCTCCACTTAGGCCACAAGTACCAGCTCCCCATATACCCCCATCCTCTCTGCTCCCCCAGGAAGCCTTAATAATTTACACATTGCTATTACTTTTTCATATCGTACTCAGTCCAGTGTGTCCCTTAACTCACTTCCCTGCTTTCCATACTCCAGAGAGATCATATGTCGATCCCTTCAATTGGTTACCCACTTCCACTCTACCCTCTCTCTGCCCTCCTGGTATCACCATACCTATCACTGGTCCTAAAGGGATCATCTGTTCTGAATTCCCCATGTTTCCAACTCCAGTGTACGTCCCCTGGTCTACCTGGATTTGCAAGGTAGAACTGGAATCATAATAGTGGGTAGGAGGAAGCAGTTGAGAACTAGAGGAAAGTTGCATAACTTCTTATTGCCACACTGTATCCTGACTGGCTCCTCTCCTCCCTGCAACCCCTCTGCAAGGAGATGCTTCTTCACCTATTGATGGACTTTGGGTCCTCACTCATACTCCCCCTCCTTTATAATGATACAATGTTTAGTTCTTTAATGCCTGATACTTGTTCCCTTTGACACCTTGTAGTCACACGGGCAGATGTGCTTCTTCCACATAGTCTTTGTTGCTTCTGAGCTAGATGCCACTTGTTTACTTTCAAGTGTTTAAGATCCCACACGCTATATCTTTTGATAGCCGAAAATCATCAGCTTTCTTCACCACATTTGCTTATGTGCCCATTTGTCATCAGCAATCATATCAGGGTGGTGAACATGCAATGTTTTGATTTTCAGTTCTTAACTCCTGATAACTGACCATTTTGGCACCTCATGATAACACAGACTGATTTGCTTCTTCCATTTGGGCTTTGCTGCTTCTCAGCTAGATGGCTGCTTGTTTACTTTCAAGCCTTTAAGACCCCAGATGCTTTATCTTTTGGTAACCGATCACCATCTGCCTTCTTCACCACCTTTGCTTATGCACACATTTGCTTTCAGTCATCATATTGGGAAAGTGAGCATCATGGAATGCTAATTTAATATAACAAAATTTTCTTGCACTGGGGAAGTACTTGAGTGGAGGTTCAATGCCCTTCTGATGTCCTAATACTAATCCTATAATTATATGCACGTTGATCTATTTCCCCATCATCCTATGTAAATATATTCACCTAAGTACATATCACTATTTGGACCGCTATATATGCTCTTTAACACCCAGTTCTGTCCTCTATTTCCTTTTACTTCCCTCTTGTCCCGCCATCATGCTCAGTCTGTATTGGGGTTTCAGTATTTTCTCTGTTATATTACTCTTGATCAATCCCAATTGTGCCTTTTATACTCACTTTGTCACTGATTTTGAATCCCGTATAATTCCCTTGTCCCTGGATTAGTCAACACCATCGGTTTTCCCCCTCTTCCCTATCTTTCATGGTCTCCCCCCACCTTTCTGGAACCAAAAGTCATATCGTTTTCGCCTCCACATTGTTCATCCAGTCTATCTTATCTAGATAGTCCTGGAGAGATCAAAATATGTAAAAAAACACATGCAGCCTAATATGAAGCAACCAAAGAAAATAAAATGATAACAAAGGAACCCCAATGCCCAATATAAATAAATGGTAAATATATTTTATATATAATATATGTAAAAAAATAATAAAATAAAAACCTGTAATAGTTCAGGGTCTATTTGTTGACCTCCACGAGTGCCCCCCACCCCCCGTTGAATCGGATGGGGAGGCACACCCTGGCCCCAAAGTATATTCTTGTCATTCCACCTGAAACTCCATGCTCTGTTGCACACCCTTAGTTGTTTGCGATGGTGTGGTTGGATCAGACAGGGTATAATCCCATTTCTCCACTGTTGTCCCCGCAGACTGTTGAGTCAGCGAGGGAAGCCATATTTCATAGTGGGGCCGGCC
Organism: Nesogale talazaci; assembly: GCA_004026705.1. NCBI lineage: Eukaryota > Metazoa > Chordata > Mammalia > Afrosoricida > Tenrecidae > Nesogale > Nesogale talazaci. The sequence continues at coordinate 32,637 of PVJH01011440.1, read as the reverse complement.
ATATGCTTCATTCGCTCTTCCTCCCCCTTCATTTGTTCTCATATGCTCTGGTCAGGCCTTTCTCACTCCCCAAGCTGCAGCTTCAGTATTGTCCTCCAAAGCACACTATTCCGGCGGGGAGGGCAGCTGCCTCCGTAGTTGGGATTGGGCATTCAGATTCCCTCCACTGGTTCCTCGCTGCATGCAATCACGCTGCATTCACATCCTGGAACATCAGATTTCAGTTCGGTCCCTCTTTCCCTGTGGAGATATAAACCGTACGCTCCCCTTGGGTGGCTTAGTACCCCATTCCCTCTCTACATATCACCATCTGCCCCACCCTAGTTGGCTACCATATATAGCCCTGGATTTGGTCTGGACACTGCCAAACTACTTGGGCCTTCCCCCAGGATTTTCTGAATACAGTAACTGTTTCCTGATGTCCCTTTTGCATTTTTTTTATTATTAAGTTTACTCAGCAGACTCATGTTGTACATGTCCTTTAGTGCTTGGCTAACTTCACTTAGCATAATTTCCTCCAGTTCTTCCCATGTGGTGATGTGCTTCATGTGTTCATCACTGCTTTTCAGCAATGCGAAGTACTCCACTGCATGTATGTACCACAGCTTTTTAATCCAGTCATCAGTGGATGGAAATTTGGACTGTTTTCCACTCCTTGTGATTGTGAATTGTGCTGCGATGAATATTGGGACACAGATGCCTGGTCATGGAATGTTGCTTGCCTCTACTGGGTATATGCCCAGTAGGGGGATTGCTGGCTCATATGATAGCTTAATTTCCATTTGTTTTAGATATCTCCAAATTTACATAGTGGCTGTACATACCTACAGTACCACCAGGAGAGAATATGAGTTCCTATCTCCCCATAGCCTCACCAAACACTTGTTGCTTTCTGATTTTTTGAATTGGGCTATCCTTGAGGTGTTAGGTGGTATCTCATTGTTTTGATTTGTATATCTCTTATAACTAATGATCAGGAATGTTTTCTCATATGTTTATTGGCCATTCGGAGTTCTCTTTCTGTGAAACTTCTGTTCAAGTCCTTTGCCCACCTCAGTGGGTAGTTAGTTTTCCTCTTTTTGGATGCTATCAGGGTAGTGTAGATTTTAGTAATAAGGCCTTTATCTGATTTGTCATTGCTAAAGATGTTTTCCCAGTCCGTGGACTCTCTTATTACTATCTTGGTGAATTCTTTCGATGTACACAGGTATTTTATCTTCAGTATATCCCACTTGTCTATTTGTACCTCCTCTGTGTTTGTGTCCTCCCAAATTTCTGATAGCCTATGTAATCCCTGTGTCAATGTTCTCAAGGTGGTCCCAATTCCCTCTTTAATGACCCTAATAGTTTGGGGTCTTACTTCGAAGTCTGTGATCCACCTTGAGTTTATTCTAGTGTATGGAGTGAGGTAAGGGTCTTGCTCCATTTTCCTATAGGTAGATATTCATTTTTTCCAGCACCACGTGTTGGAAAGGGAATCTGCTTCATATTTGATATTTGGGGGCCTTTAATCAAAGATCAGTTGTCTGTATGCTGATATTTTTATTTCTGGGTTTTCAGTTCTTTTCCCTTGATCTGAGTATCTATCATTATGCCAGTACCATGGTGTTTGACCATTGTGGCTATATATTATGTGCTAAAGTCAGGCAAAGTCAGTCCTCCCATGGTGTTCCTCTTCTTGAGGAGTTCTCTGCTAATTCTGGGCTTCTTCCCTGTCCCTAAAAGTTGGTAATCAATTTTTCCATTTCTTTGATGAAGGATGAGGGTACCTGTATCAATATTACATTAACTTATGTAGTGCCTTGAGTAGAACTGTCATCTTTACTACATTGAGTCTTCTGATCCACAAGCATGGGATATTCTTCCATTTCTTAAAGTTGTTCTTGGTTTCTTGTAAAAGTGTTCTGTAATTTTCATCATGTAGGTCTTCTGTTCTTTTAGTCAGGTATATCCCTAAATATTTCAACTAATGCTTGGCAATTGTCAACAGGACCTCTTTTTTTAATCTCCTCTTTTTTGGTTTTATCTAATGTGTATAGCAGTCCGATAGACTTCTGATTGCTGATCTTGTATCCTATCACTCTGCCATTATAGCAAAAATTTTTAAAATAGTATGCATTGCTTTTTTATTCACATTTTTAGAGTCATCATTTTACCTAATTGAGCTAAATTTAATGGGCTAAAAGTCAAAGGATGTCAATCATATCAGAGATACAGTCATGAAACATATGGACAGGAGTCAGAAATTATTGGATTGTATCATAAGTAATATTTTAACTGTCGAGATAATAATTTCAAAAATTGATTAGGGCAATGATTAACTTGAAACTTTTCTGGTTTTACTAAATCATGAGCTGTTGTTTTACACTTAAATTTACTTTTATTACTTTTGCTTATTTTTTATGTAATGTAAAACAGCGCAAAAACCAAGTGAGGTAATATGTGATCTTTGACACAACTTCCATAACACATTTAGTAGTCTTGTCTAATTTGCTGCAAAAGTGTTAAAAACAGGAATATGTGTGAAGCAATTAAACAAAAATATGTGATTACTTGCCCTCACATGGTCCTGAAGTTAAAGCATTGAATGCTATATTAGTTAGAACTGTTTCCCCTACTTTATTTGTTCAACTTTCCATCAAAATAAATCTGATAATATATAGTCACTGTCGCTGAATTATGAACATGGAAGTTTCTTTACAACTACAGCCCATAAAAATAGCTCTATTTATTGAATTTTTAGTGCAGAATCTACATTTTATTTTATGTTTAAAACTGCATATCAACCAAGAGTAATATATTTTAAAAATATATATAACCACTGAATAATTTAGTACCTCCCCAAAAGCCTTTCCTCATTTTCATATGAGATCAATTTTTTTTGGAATTTCTTTGTTGTCTGCTACCATAATACTGCCTGGAGCCAGGTTTAGCTGCTATGCTGTTCACATGAGTTTAAACCAAATTAAAAAGCAAGTCATTTAAAGTAGCATAATAATGTGTTTTTAATATTTGGATTTGAAGACTTGGAATATGGCTAGATGTGGGGAGGGATGTGCTGTTGAGATAACAGATAATGTAAAAGCTCAGTTGCTCAGGCTAGCTTGTAAGAGTCTTATAGGAACTATCGTGTTGGAATCATCTCCCCACCTAATATTCAGGATCTTTCAGATGACCCTTTTAAAACCAAAGAGAATGTTCCCCAACAGAGAGGCCAGCTATTGAATTTCAGAGGCACATATTCCACAATGTTCTGTAAGTCATTGCAATATGCTGATCAATAAAGATGCCTTTAGTTATCATTTTTTTTGGGGGGGGGGCATCACTGCCCTCAGGTGGTGGGAGTAGGAGGCCCAGCCTTTGCTCCGTGGAGCTGGAATCGAACCTCCATCCCAGTGGGCCGCAGTCCCGCGCACAAACACTACGCCACGGGGGCTCAGCCCTAGTTATAATATTTTTATAATTACACTTAATTATCTGTAATACTCAGCAGAGGGCAGAAAGAACTCCATCCTTTCTGTTTTGCTGTTTATATATTAGGGAAGGAGATAGAAAGTCAAGACCTAACAACCAAGATGAGACACGCAGACAGTGCATGAATGTGTGGATTGGGGCCAGGTTTTTTTTTTTTTTAATCATTTTATTGGGCACTCATACATCACTTTTCATCATACATAGTTCAATACATAGTTACATATACTGTGCCAAGCACTCACTTGCCGGTCCTCGTCAACATTCTCCCAACATCTGCCTTTCCACTTGGACCCTTGATATGAGCCTCCCTTCTTTCCCCCTCCAACCTTTCCTCCTCCCCCCCAGTCCTCATTGCTCTGCAGTCATTATTATTTTGTCATATTTTACACTGCCCAACATCTCCCCCTGCCCACTCCTCCCTATGTCCATCCTCCAGATAGGTTGTTCCAACCAAATTAGTTCTGGGTCAAATTGTCTCCCATTGAAATCAGCCATGATTTTGCTTAATTGAGAATTATTAGTTACTGGTCAAACAGTATGGCATAGCTATATACACATGTTGATCCGCACTTATCATTACCTATGAATGCTGGAGGCAAATGAAAACATATGAGAAAATAATGGAATTTTAAAAAGGAGATTTTTACTTATGTAATAAGATCATGTACTAAAGCCAGGGACTTCTTTATGGAGTCTTTTTGTTGACAAATAAAAATTATTTTGTAGCGCCTGGGAGGTAACTGAAGAGAACAGTCTTAAAGCCAGATGCAGAAAGGAGAAAGAGGATCTTCCGATTCTTCTATCTAAGGAAGCTCACAGAATCTGACTCTAAACGTAGGAAAGTTTCCATCTATCATTTCAGGCTATCCCAAACACTTTTATAGTCTTTATTCACAATTAAAAGATTCATTACAATGGGAAACTTTTAGATGAATGTATGTTCTCATTTTTATATGAGTATTTTATGAGTATAAAAATCGCTCATCTACATATTAGCATAGAATGTTATTGCAAAAATTTATAAGGGAGAGAATTGTGAATTGTTACAACCAAGATACAGGAGTCCAATGCATTAAACTGAAGCCTGCCAAGTTTTCTAAAATTTCATTTATCAAAAAAATCTTTATTGGTGCAATTAGTGGTTACAAGGGCCACAGGAGGCTTAAGAGAATGAAGATTGACCACCATACATATGTATCTTTTTTTAATTCTTCAATAATAATTTTTGAGCAACAAAAATACCTCTACTTTTGTTAGTGAAATTTCCTGATATTCCACATCAGTCCATGCCATTGGATGACAAGCACTTTTGTGAAATAATCTAAAATGATTGATTTAGCAAGATTGATGTCCAGTACAAAATGTATCAAATATCAAATTAGTAATTGCTTCTGCACACAGCAAAATATATTACTTCAAGATGAAGTTCATTTGGAAATTAGCCCAATCATTAACAGATGGCATATCTTTGGTCATCGGCTTTCCATTTTAAAGAACTAAAAAGTTTCATGAATATAGTGCTATTTGTGTAGTTTTTAAAAATATTTTTTGAATCAAGTGGCTGTTTACAGAGAAAATAATTCACTCCATATTAAACAACTCTGACATATTTTCTTTTGGCCCATGCATCGCAGTTCTCACAAAGTACCCTCACTCCTCCCACCACCCACTGTTTTTATCTTGCTTCATTTCCTAACCTTTCCATTTTAAATGTTTGATGATATGACCCCAGGGGTAAGTGCAGTTCAATTCTGAACCTGAAGAGAAAATTGACAAAGGGCCCATCGATTTTTTTTTTTTTTGGGGGGGAGGCCACAAATTTCTTCTGACCAGAAAGCCTCATATTTGTTACGTTTTGGAGTTCTGTTCTATCTGTTTCTTCCACTCTATCCAAGATAATCTAATATGATCCTTCCAGAGCAATTGGTATGGAACTATTTGTTTCCATGTGTCTTTTGCTTTTCCTCACTCTTTTACATCAATGGGGAAAGAGCAATAGTTACGTGGCTGCTGCAGAGCTTGTAAGACCCTTGTTGCTGCTAAACAATGAGAGGATAATGCTTGCTGCCATCGAGCCAATTCCAGTGGATAGCAACCTTACAGGCTAGAGTCAAACTGCCCCAGTGGTTTTCTGAGGCTAAGCCTTTACAGAGAATGAAAACATCATCTTTCTCTCATGGAGTAGTTCGTGGTTTCGAACTGCTGACCTTGGAGTTGGCCCAAACATTACACCACCTGGGTTTATTATGCCAACTCACCTGGATTCTCCCTATTCATAATACTATAGGGCGGTGGTTCATTTCCTCAGAGAGTTGGGGAAGGATTCATAATTCTGCGCCTCCTCAGCCCCCCCCCCATGGTTACACAGTGGACTGCTAACCCAGAGGTCAGGAGTTCAAATTCATTAGCTGCTCTCTGGGAGAAAGATGAGGCTTTTTATTCTGACCAAGAGTTACAGTCTTGGGATATTCTCAGGGACAGTGCTTCTGTCCAACAGGGTTACCATGAATCAGAATGGAGTGAATGGCAGTGTTTGGTTTTTATACTCACCACATCCCTCGATACAGTTGCTGCTAAAGTAAATATAGCTATACAAATATCCTTTATCAAACAAGCTCACATATCCACAACAAATTTAAGATAAAAAACACAATATTTATTTTACATTATTTATTTCTTATTTTTATTATACTGATTATTTTATCCACAACTGAGTTCCTGTAACACACCAATCTCACTTTGCTTTCTGTTTTGTTTTTGTTTGCTAAAGCCCACCAAGTTTTATTTTTTAATTTGTACTTATGTTTTTCTTATACTAATACTGATAAATGGATCTATTAAATTTTTTTGCTTAAAGGAATATGTAGTCAGTTTCTGTACTATCATCATGGACTTAGTGCTGAAAATTCTAGAGTAGAATAGAACATATCAGTTATCATTCAACTTTAATAAATAGCTTTGATGAACTTGGTCTAGGAACCCCATAACTTACTTGCCTTTTCTAAGAAAGCACTGAATTTGAGGACTATATATTCAGTATGAATTTTTATTTTATATAGGTTTAACCAATAATACAAATAGATAAAGATTTGGATATATATTGAGAAAATAAAGTCTCATTGGATCTTACTTAAAAAATATGTTTTTCAGAATGTAAAACTATTTAATCTGTTGCTTCCTGGTTTTCTACTTCTTTCCTAAATCTGATGGTTAAAGTCACTAACAAACTGGTATCTTTAGGAAAATTGAAGATGCTACCATATCATTGTGTATGTGTGTTTTTGTGTGTGTGCTTGTTTATATATGTATGTATATATGTTTTGTGGGTCTATATATGTCACAATAATCTCATATTTTTCCTTTTGATTGACATGCTCACTTTTTTATGCTAAAATCCAGCAAGTTTTGAGTATGTGCATATATGTGTGTATATATACACACACACATTTCATTTTAGAGGTAGTCTTATCAGCTTATTGAGAAATAATTTGTGACCTCCACGAGACATTAATTCTGGTATTCTCTCTTTCTCTCTCTTTTTTTTTTTGGCATCACTGCCCTGCCTTGCTCCCAGAGAGCTGCTGCTGGATTTGAACCACCAATCCTGTGGGCCGGAGTCCCACAGAAAAGCACAGTGTCACCTGAGTTCAGCCTATTCCCTCTCTTTCACACTGCCATCTAGTCAGTGCCGACTCTTTGGGACCCTGTGGAGCAAGGTAAACCTGCCTGCTTTGAGTGTCTAAGACTATGACTGCCTATTGGAATAGCAGGCCCTTTCTTTCTCCTATGGAGATACTGGTGGTTTTGAATTGCCGACCCTCAAGAAAATGTCTACCATGTAGCTGTTAAGCCATTAAATAGCCACAATTCTAATATTAGTATCATTAACTTCACCAACGATATAGATTTTAAAGTACTGTTGAGAAAAGCAAAATATACATATATCATAAAGATTTTTAGACTAAAATACATAGGATGCTCACAAGTAACTGAACACTGTTTAAGATAGAAATGAAGGTCAGACACAAAGCAAAAAATCACATTCATTCACAAAGGGAAAACTATCTGTACAGAACTAAGATGTGTCACAAAAAGCAAAGTATGAGAAAAACAAGTACATAGTGCTCTTAAGTTCCCCTTTATTGGGCAGCCTCAACGGAAAGAGCTTTTAACCAAAATCCACTGATTTCCAGTGTAGGATCTAGGGATAGAGTTCTCTGCTTCTAGTCACACTGGAGTGTTGTAATTTTAAGACCGTAAGTGAATTTCTTTTTTTTTTTTTTCATTTTGATGCTTTTATTGGGGGGCTTTTACAATTCTTAGGACAATTGACACAGCAATTGTATCACACTTATTTGTACCCAGGTTGACTGCATTCTTTTCTAGACAATTACTTTTTTAAAAACCATCTTATTGGGAGCTCATACAATTCTTATTGCAATCTGTACATACATCAACTGTATGCAAAGCGTGTTTGTACACTTGTTGTCATCATTCTTCTCAAAATATTTTCTTTCTACTGAAGCCCTTGTATGTGTTCCTCCTTTCTCCACTCCCTCCCCATTCTCCCCTCGCTCATGAGCTCTTGGCAATGTATAAATTATTATTATTTTGTCACATTGTACACGGTCCAATATCTCCCTTTACCCACTTCCCTGTTGTCCATACCCTGGGGAGGAGGTCATATGTAGATCCTTATAATTGCTTTCCCCTTTCTATTGCACTTTCCCTCCACCTTCCCAGTATCACCACTCTCCCTGCTGGTCCTGAAGCGATCATCTGTCTTGGATTCCCCATGTTTCTGGTTCCTATCTGTACCAGTGTACATCCCCTGGTATAACCGGACTTGTAAGGTAGAATTCAGATCATGATAGTGGGCAGGAAGAAGCATTTAAGAACTAGAGGAAAGTTGTATATTTCATCATTGTACCCAGACTGACTTGTCTCCTCCATGTGACCCTTGAGCAAGCAGATGTCCTTTCACCTGCAGATGGACTTTGGGTCCTCAATGTGCACTCCCCTCATTTACGATGATATAATTTTTTAGTTATTTGATACCTGATACCAGATCCCTTCAATATCTCATGGTCACGCAGGTTGGTGTGTTTCTTCCATGTTGGTTTTGCTGCTTCTCAGGTAGTTGGCCGCTTGTTTATCTTCAAGTCTTTAAGACTTCAGATGCTATATCTTTTAATAGCTGGGCATCATCAGCTTTCTTCACCACATTTGCTTATGTACACCTTTGTCTTCAACCATCATATCAAGAAGGTGGGTATGCAATGATATGATGACTGCTCTTTGTTCTTTGATGAAAGCTAACTGAATTCAGTGACCACTCATGGTCACACATGCTGGTGTGCTTCTTCCATGTGGACTTCCCTGCATCTATGCTAGATGGCCAATTGTTTACTTTCATGCCTTTAAGACTCCAGACACCATATCTTTGATAGCTGGGAAGCATCAGTTTTCTTCGCTACTTTTGCTTGTGCACTCATTGTCTTTAGTGATTGTGTTGAGAAGGTGAGTATCACAAAATGCCAATTTCATAGAACACTGGTGAGCCATATCTGGGCCTTCTCCCCTGGTGGACTAGTAACTAGTCCTTTGGAAGCACTTCAGGGGGAAGTCACACACTAAGGGAGGCACAGGGCAGAGCCAGTCCTGCCTGCTCAGCGCTGCTCCTCCTCCAAAGCTCCTGGACCTTGGACTTTGTGACTGAAGAGACATTTAGTAAAGAGTCATCATGCCAATGGGGAGGGGCCACCTCTGTCTCTGTCGATGACCAATGTCAGGATGAATTGCAGCAGCTGGGGCAGTGTGTCCTCAAAGAGGCCCTGGGTGGCCCAGGCTGGCTTTGGGCTGGCCTGTGAAGTCCTGTGGAGGGCGAGGCTGGCCAGGACAGGCTCTCTGGAGCTGCAAGCTACAGGTGGCTAATGTCCGTGTACAGGTCTGCCTGCAGGGGTCCGAGGTGAACTGACTTGAGGAAGAGGCACTTGTCCTTCCCACTATACCCTTGATCCAGCTGTCACCTCGGCAACTGTCAGGAATGAAGTGTTTGTTTAACAAGAAAAAAATTGTTCCTGTATTGAAGAAGTACTTGACTAGAGGTTGAATGTCCATCTGGTGCCTATAAATATATGCATATAGACCTATTTTTCCATCATAATATATAAGCATATTCATGTGTTTATGCCTGTATTTAGACCTCTGTAGATGCCTTTTGCCTTCCAGTTCCTTCCTCTATTTCTTTTTACTTTGCTGTTGTCCCACTATCATGCACATCCTCCATTTGAATTTCAGTAATTTCTTTCTGTTACATTATTCTTAATAAACCCCTGTCAGCCTGATATATCTGCCTCGTCACTGATTTTGGATCACTTGCTCTTCCTTTATGCCTGGAGAGGACAACACCACCTCCTTTCCCCCACAACCCCATCTCCCATGTCCCCTAGAACCGTCAGTCCTGTTGTTTTCTCCTCCAGACTGTTTTCAGTTGCTGGAATCTCTATCAGGTGTTTTTACAGGAAAGTCCTTTTTAAATCATATGACTCAGGTATGTTATATGAAGAATACTGTGCACCTTGAAAAAATACAATCTAAAATTCAGGTAGTTTATAGCACAGAGCCAGGGTCATTGAGGGTTGAAAAGAAATCCATGAATAGCAAGATAATGGAAAGACTCCTCCATTTATGTGGGATTCTCTAGAGAAGCAAAACCAGTTGTCACATGTAACTAGAAAGAATTTACATCAGTAGATGGCTTACATAGTTACAGAAAGAGGTAAAGCCAGCCTGGTTCAAGCCAGGCTTCTCTTGACTAGAAGAAGCTGATAAGAGGAACAGCATGATGAAGTGGAGGCACAGTCTGATGGATGCAGAGGCAAAGGGATCCAAATTTGTCTTAATGAAGGCACAGGATTGACAGGTAAAGTGAAGGGAGACCAGATGCTAGATCCAGATCTAGAAAAAGGCTAAGGTCAAAGAGAATTCAACTCTGCTAGTTCTTTCTCATATACAAAAGTCCACACTGCTAAGGCATCAGTAGCCTGGGGCCTGTTTGCTATATTGGGCTACAAGTCTCCCTTTTCTCAGTGGTCTCTAGCCATTATCCCTAAGCATCATAGAGGTTTTCTAAAAGACAAACATTCCACTTCTCTTTCCTGTGGTCATGAATTTGCATTGAATTTCTTTGCTTTTCACTATACACCAAAATCTCACTCCAACAAGGCAATTTTGACTCAGAACAATCTTGTAGGAGACAGTAGAACTGCCCCTTTTGGTTTCTAAAATGTTAACTCATTACAGGAATAAAAAGCCTCATCTTTCTTTCATGGAGTGGCTCATGGTTTCTAACTGCTGACCTCATGACCAGGAGCTTAATGCAAAGTCCTTTATGTCACCAGGTCACTATTAGAGGCGTGTCTATTAATTTGGAGTGAACGTGGGATACTGTGTTAGACAGGGTTCTCTACAGAAACGAAACCAGGAAACAAGTAATTCTCTTTAGTTAGCTATTTCTTATGTTAGATATCCTCTTTTCTATATAAATAAATAATCTATAAAGCAGTAAAAATGGCTCAGGGCAACTCACTTGCATGAGACTGCTAGTAGACTGGCAGTCCTTGCAGTCTTTGAGGCCGCTGAGCAGTCCTCTCTAGAGCAATTCAGGTTATCTGGCCACAAGCAGCAAACAGCAAAGCAGGTCACCAACAGTCAGCCAGATGACAGAGTCCAGCAGTCCTCAGATCATGAGATGGATATTCCAGGAATGTGGCGAAGCGGAGATTGAAGAAACCTCAACTCACAGCAACACCAATTAGGTGTCTGTATTAGTTAGGGTAGACTAGAGAAACAAATTCACATACACGCATATGGATATAAGGGAAAGGTTTATATACAGGAGGGATGGGACATTGAGAAAGCATTCCAACCCAGTCCAGTCCAAGGTCATACATCCAACATTAACGCATATGTCTGATACCAGTCTATAAAGTCTCCCTCTGACTCATGAAGCATGAGCAGTCGAAGCATCCCAGCGCTGGCAGGGGTCTCCCCATGGCTCCTCGCTTCCATCAACAGCATCCAGTGGTGGTAGAAGCAACTCAGCACTGGCAGGGATTTCCACGTGGCTTCTCCAGCTTCACAGGTCTGGTTCCACCAGGGTATGGCCTTGTGGCTTCTCCTCTGGCTCCTCCAGCTCCTCAGACACTGCTCTCTTGTCTTGTTAGTAGTTCATCCCCTTGGAGTCTGAGAGTCAAGTCTCTCTTCTCCAATTAGGAAATACCGTGAGACTTCCCAGAATTCTCAGGAGATAGCCATGCCCACACAGAAGCCTCAATGGCTACTCATAAACTATCTCCAGATTAACAGGCTAGACTCCACCCCTATATTCCCATCATGAAATTGACATCATGAATATATGACTGCCACAGTGTTCCATGGTTAGTGTGGCTTGGAGATCGAGACACAGGATGAACAAGGCAACCGGCCTGTTCGAAGATCCAAGAACAAGAGGGCTAGGGCAGAGCTTGCCGAGTCCTTTCTATCTCCGCCCTTCAATTGATCTTACATGCGTTCATTGGTCGTGTTGTCACAGCAGACCTGTCTATCTTCTTTGGCCACGTTGACACAATAAGCTGTCACAGATGCTATATTATGGTCTGGCAGTTACATCATTTCATCTTAGCTTGAAGATATATAATACTGTAGGGGTGTAGTTTAGCCGAGCAGTCAGGTCACTGTCTGATGGTGACTCCCTGTGGGCATGGCCTTCTCATAAAGAGAGACCTGGAAACCTCCCACTCTCTCTACCTTTACCTTTCTGCTGAAAAAGCACTATGCGACCTGCCAGAACCCATGCCATTGAATCCACGTGGCTTTTCACCCACTCTTCTGTGAGCTTCCTGCATTCTGCATCATTGCATGCGGCTCCATGAGTCTGAAGAGGGACTTGATGAACCAGTATCAAACTTATGACCTCGAGTTAGACTGAACTGGCATGTTTCCTTGATATACAATTCCTTCTTGCAATGGAACAGCCCGTCGCAGGGAGTGAAATCTCACATTCAGGTACACAGAGCACCACAGTAAGCTGACAAACTGTTCTCAACATGACTTGCAACACCAATGCCTCAGACAGGCACCTTTTAAAAACCCTACACCCTGACCACTGGGCGTGACTTCTCTGGACTACTTTCTAGTCCATGGAACCTTGTCCAGCAGCTTCCTTCTAAGAAAGCTATTTCTGTTTCTGTGCTCCCTTTGTCCTGTCAGTCATGTTTGTCCGTCTCCATGCCTCAGTTTTCCTTATTGTATAGAGCTCTGTCTTACACATATGTGAGGGCTACTGGATTTATTTCTTTAGTTATGCTGACATAATACATATGACTGCTATGACACAGATGAGAAGATATATCTGATCTGCTCCCACACTGCCATAAAAACAATCTGACCCCAGCTGAGATGAGACTTATCTGAAGTTGTTTTTATTATATACAAATTAAAGAGTAATAAATAGGTTGTAAGCATTAGACAGACATACCACTACATTGTTTTGGAAACCATAGTAAATGATTATATGACCCAAGAATGGATGTCTATGTTTGTCTTGGTCTTTGTCCTTAGACTTATGGTATCATATAATATTTATCCTTTAATTCTTTGTCATTTTCTGTTAGTAGACTTTTAGCTGTTTATAATTTCTTCTATTGTGATCTGGGCTGACTAGAAGTATGGGATCTGTTATGTCTCTTCCTGTTATAGGCCAGACCCAGCAGAAGAAACTGCAGATCACTTGTGAATTCCCTTCTCAGTTGTTTTAGTTAGGGACATATTGCTTTCCATAACATTTGTGCATGTTTACAGGCCCACAAGCAGTTTATGATTGTGCCCTTCTCTTCACACCTTCTTCTGAATGTGTGTTTTTTACATTTATTTAAAATTTGTCTATTATTATCAGCATATGATATCTCATTATTGCTTTGATTTGCTTCACTCAGATGGAAAGTGAATTTAATAAGCATTTTTTCATGTGCTTTGTTAATGAACTTTCTGTTCATGTCTTTTCCTTACTTGATAATTGTACTATTCATCTTATTTTTACCATAGTTTATACATTGTAGAGATTAGCCCCTTTTCTGTGGTGTTTCATTGCTAAAGATTTGTTTCAGTCCATGAGCTCTCCTTTCAATCTTTTGATGAAGTCTTTTGATGCCCATAAGTATCACAGTTTAGTAAGTCTGAGTAATCTATTTGGGTTTATGTGTATGTTTCTTTTATTATATTAGAAAGCATATCTGTGTTCTGGAATAAGGCCCTTAAATTTGTCTCTGTATTTCCATTGATGATTGTTATTAACCAATCATTTACATTTAGGTCTTTGATCCATCTTTAGTTTGTACATGGGTTGAGTTGTCCATCTTATTCATTCTTCTGCAGATAAGAGATTAAATTTTGCTAGTATGACTTTTTGAAGATGTGGTCCCTTTTTGGCCTTTGACAAAGATCACTCGTCCGTAGTTTAATGCATTTGTTTCTGGGTTTTCTATTCTTTTCCATCGGTCTATGTATCTATTATTGTAACATTAGCAGGTTATATTGACTCCTGTTGGGATAGAAGAGGTTTTAAGGTTAATTAATGTGAAGACTCCAACTTCATTTATCTTAAAGTTATTTGAGTATCTTAAGTCTGTATATTCTCCATATGAATTTAGTGATCAACTTATCCAAGTTGGGGTTTAGGTCAAAATTGTATTGTATTTATTGCTGTTGGTATTACTGACATTTTCACAATAGTTAGCCTTCTTATCCATTAACATGGTATATTTTTCTATTTGTTAAAGGTCTCTCTTTTTTTTGCAATAATAGTCTTTAATTTTCTAGGTACAGGTTTTGTGTTTCTTTGATTAGTTTTACACTTAAATTAATTTTATTTTATTTTATGTGACTTATTTTAAATGGGTAGTTTTCCTTTTTTAATCATTCTATTAGGTCCCTTACAGCTCTTATAACAACCCATACATAGATGGGTTGCATCAAGCACATTTGTACATAGGTTGCCATAATTATTTTCAAAACGTTTTCTTTCTACTTGAACCCTTCATATCAGCTACTTTTCCCCCCTCCACCACCCTCCCATTCTTGTGAACTCTCAATAAATTAGAAAGTATTATTTTCATATCTTCCATTGTCCTTTGTCTCTTTGTCCACTTTTCTGTTGTTCATTCCCATGGAGAGTGAGAGTATTGTTTTCTTGATGTCTTTTTCAGTGTTCTCTATTAGTATACATGAATATGACTGATTTATGCTGGTTAATCTTTTGATTTTCCTTTGTGCTTTTGGATTTTTTTCTATGTCAACCTTATATTCTACCATGTTGCCACACCTTTTGATTGTTTCCCACAATTTTTAGTGAATTTGGGTGCTTTTCTACATATAAGAACTTGTCACCTGCAGTTAGTGTGTTTCACTGCTTCTTTGCACACTTGAATTCTTTTTATTTGTTTGTTTTTTGTTTAAGGTTTCTGTCTAAGACTTCTAGCACAAAGTTCAGTGAAGATGGTGATAGGAGTCATCCTTGTTTGTTCCCGTTCACAAGGGAAATGTTTTCAGCTATTTCCTATTGAACAAGATGAGAGCCATTGATTTTCCTTTCATGCTGTTTATTATGCTACAAAATGTCCTTTCTATTCCTATTTTCGGAGTGTTTTATGAGGGATGAGTGTTGAATATTGCCCAATGCCTTTTCTGGGTTAATTGAAATGGTCACATGGTTCTTTTTTGGGTCTTATTTATGTGTCAGATTACATTGATTATGCTTCTAACATTGAACTACCCTTATATACCTGGTATAAATACCACTCAATTGCAGCACACTTTTTTAATATTCGATTGGCCAGAATTTTATTGATAATTTTTGTATCAATAATAATAATTGATCTTGGCCTATAGTTTTCTATTCCTATGGTATCTTTGCTTGGTTTTGGTATCAGGATCTTGCTAGCTTCATAAAATGAGTCTGGAAGCTGATTTTTTGTTTCTATATTCTGCAATAGTCTGTATAGTATTGGTGAGAACTCTTTTTCTGAATACTTGGTAAAATTCTCCTGTGAAGTCATCTGGTCCTGGATAGGAAAATTTCTAAGTACCTCCTTTTTTTCATCTTTTGCTATGTGTCTGTTGAGAATTTCAATGTCAGTTTGTCTTAATTTAGGGAGATGATGTGTTTCTAGAAGTTTGTCCATTTCATCTGTTTTCAGATTTGAGGAGTATATCTGTTTATAGCAGTGTTTTTATTTTTCATTTTATTTCCTTTGGTTTTGTTCTGGTCCCACCCTTTCATCGCTAATTCTAGATATTTGCATCTCTTTCTTTGTCTTCGTTAAGTTTGTCAGTCAATTTTGTTAATCAATTCAAAGCATCAACTTCTTGTCTTTATTTCCATTTATTTCCTATTTTCCAGTTCATTTATTTCAGCTATAATTTTATGACTTCTTTTTCTTGTTGTTTGTGGGTTTATTTGGTTACTCCTGTCCCAATCATTGAAGATGTTGTGCTACAACATTGATTTGGGATTTCTCTTCTTTTTTTTTCATATGTGTATATATTACTTCTGAAGACTTTTTTTGCTGTCTTTCAAAGGTTTCCTTTTAATGTTTTGTTCTTGTCTTCATTTTTTACACAGAAACATTTTACTTCTTATTTGACCTATTTACCCCATAATTTTTGAGCAGTATGTTGTTCAGTTTCCATGGAGTAATTATTCTATTGCTTACATATTTCTAGTTTTTATAGCATATGGTCTGAGTAAAAGGAATGTAGATTCTCAATGTTTTAAAATTTATGAAAACTTCCTTTGTGGGCTGACCTGTAGTTTATTCTGGAGAATTTCTCTGAGGGCTATAGAAGAATGTATACTGTATTTTTTTGTTAGGTAGAAGGCTCTGTATATATCTAGGAGACTGAGAAGATGGATTGCTTTGTCTATTTCTTCTGTGTCTTTATTTAGCTTCTTTCCTGTCAGTTTGTGTTATCCTGGGAACGATGTCTTAAAGATTGATACTATTATTGTTGAGCAATCTATTTCTCTCTAGATCTCTGTAAGAGTTTGATAAATCTATTTTGAGTGTCTGTCATGTAGGGCATCTATGTTTAATATGGTTATATCTTCTTGTTCTTTTAATCACTAAATAGTGTCCTTTTTATCTATCATGATGTTTTGCCTTGAAGTCGATTCTATCAGGAATTAATATTATGACTCCTGCTTTTCTAAGATTGCCATTATCTTGATAACTTTTCTCCATCCTTTGATTCTTAGTTTATTTTTGCCTTTGCATATCTGTTTTAGATAACATGTTGATGGATGGCTCTCTCCTTTTAATATTAAGGATTTGGGATAAGCTATGTTCTGGTGTTTTTTCTTTCATGTCTACCCCGTGTAAGGTTTTCACAGTCTTATAAAGAGTTATTTTCTTCTCCCTTATTGTGTTTGGGAAGTTCTCTTCCATGATTTTTTGTACTGTGTATTTGTTCTTTTCTGCAGGAATTCCACTGAGACAGATGGTTTCTTTTGATGGCTTCTCCCATCATTCATAGTTTCTTCTGATTTCTTTGCATTTTTGTTGATTGTTCTTCTCATCAGTTTTATTCCAAACTGATGGGCTGACTAATTTCATTTTCTTAAATTCTATTAATAAGTTATTATCATGTTATCTGATTCTGTTATCTTATTGTATATTTTCTGGAAATCAATTTCATTTAGATTTCTCAGTTTTTCAATGCTTTCCTAATCTGTTCAAGGCATCTAAACATCATTCTTCTAAAACTCTATTTCTGGAAATTTCAGAGTCTCGTCTATAAAGTAACCCTTTCCTTCTAGTTTCATTCAGCTGTTTGTGGATGCTTTCTTGCTTGTCTTTGTTTACTGCAGTTAACAGTTATTTCTCTAGCACTGTGGTGCTGTTATTAGTTTCAGTGAATTGTTGGGTTATATTAGTTCAGTTGATTCCTACTTAATTTAAATGTCAATTTCTTAAGACTTTTTAATCAAGAACTGTTGTCAGCTGTTTGTGGATGCTATCTTTCTTATCTTTGTTTACTGCATTTAACAGTTATTTCTCCAGCACTGTGGTGCTGTTATTAGTTTCAGTGAATTGTTGGGTCATATGAGTTAAGTTGATTCCTACTTAATTTAAATGTCAATTTCTTAAGACTTTTTAATCAAGAACTGTTTTTTTCTCTATGTAATTGAGTTTTACAGAAGCTGAAGCCATCTACTTAGTGAATACTCATCATTAAGAACATGCGTTTGCAAGAACAAATTAAAGATGGCTCATAGACCTTGAGGTAACACTCCAAACTATCAGGATCATCAATGAGAGAATTGGGACAAAGCTAAGAACTGTAGTTCAGGGAATACATGTACTATCAAAAATCATGAAGAATACACACAGAAGAAGATAAAATAGATGAGTGGGACATATTATGATGGAATACTTGTGTTTATTGAAAGACTTCATGAAGAGAGTAGTAAGAGAACCCGCAGACTGGAAAAAGATATTTAGCAAAAACTTATCAGACAAAGGAATTATTACTAAAATCTATGAAATTCTGCAATTTTACAACTGGGGAAAATGAACCAAAAAGTGGGGAAAAAAAGACTTCAACAGAAGTTTCACAAGGGAAGAAACCTGAGTGACCAAACCAATAAAGATGAGAAAATATCCCTGATTATAAGTCATCTGAGAATTGCAAATTAAAATGACAATGAGATACCACATATCACCCTCAAAAATAGCTCCATTTGAAAATTCAGAAAGCAACAAATGTTGGAGAGGCTGTGGTGAGACAGTGGTCTTGTAGATATGTACTGCTATGGTAGAAAGCAGCTTGGCAATACATAAAACATGGAAATCAAGTAGCATTATGACCCAGATATTCCACTACTGGGCATATGTCCAGAAAAAATAAATAAATAGTCTATGATCAGACATCTGCACTCCAGTGTTCATCACTGTGCAGTTCACAATTGCAAAGAATTGTAAATAACTTAAATTTTCATCAATATATGAATGGATTAAAATATTTGGTATATCCACACAATGGAAACTACACACATTTAACAAATAGTGACAAAATAGGAAGCACGTCTTGTGGAAAGACTTGGAAGATATTACGATGAGGGAAGTTAGCCAAACACAAAAGGACAACCACCACATGCGTACACTGAGGTAAGTACAAGCAGCAGAATGGACATAGGGGAAAAAGAATGGAATGAGGACCAGATTCTTTTGCACGAACCAGACTAAACCCACTGACTCATATGCTCTCAAAAAAATAAAGTAAAAATATGTAGAAAGCACCTGTGCTGAGACACACCACCACCAACCACTCACCCATCCCCCGCTCCTGTGTGCCTTTAATAATCCCAGAGGGGGGGAAAAATAGAATCCCAGAGGAATGGGGGAAGAAAAGAAGATAGCAATGGGGAACAAGGACACTAATGCCCCCAAGGAGAAAGTATTGTTTATGTCTGTAAAGGAAGGAAAGAGAGAGATTAGATTCCATTGAGGTGCACCAATTCTTCAGGGTGACAGCTTGTCCATGAAGAGGACTGCATGGCTGGCCTCAGCTAGAGACATGATGCCCTTTCCCTACATGACAGCACTGTAGAAGACATCACTGAAGATACTGTTTGGAGAGAGCAGCTAGTCTGATCCACCCACATGGGGACAAACCAAGACAGGATTGCAAGAGATGATCGAGGGGAGCAAAGAAACAAAGTCTTCCTCACAAAGTGAGGAAACCCTATTGTAGACTTCTTACTGGGAGGCAGCTCTTGACACCTCTGAACTGGTGAGAGGTTACTCACAAGGAGGCCATCCTGAAATTCTAAAAGTATAACAGGATGGCAAGGGGTGGGGAGGGGCAAGAATGAGGCTGTTCCATCCCTGACTGTAGGAAGAAAGATATGGACTAATAGAAAGCATGCCTTTTGGTTAAAAATACTAAGGATTAAAAGGATATAAGTGTTGCTGGGTAAGCAGGCCTTGGGATATGGCACGTTGAGAAAAATGAGGAGTAGATGGATGCTTTATGACATATCCTTCTCTCCATCTAACAGAGAGATACTCGTCTACATTGTGTCAAGATAACAATTACACTTGGAACTATTTGTGTAGTCTTTTTTTTTCTTTCAGTGTCTATCTACTCAGTGTCTAAGATATTCAAGGTAAGCAACTCCAAGGAGGCAACAACCAGATGAGCCAATAATGACAGGGGTAGGGTAATAGGAAGAGTACTAAAATTGATGATGAGAGTCTAAAGTTCCTGGTCAAGTACGGTCAATAGAAACCTCTGTGAGAGGAATTACTGAGGTGAACAATGGGTGAATGATGGTAGTACAGGAATGAAAGAAAAAAAAGAGCAAAGAAGAAAATAAAAGTTATAAATATATAGATATGTATATATGTAAATATATGAAATGGGCGTGTGTGAGTGTGTGTGTGTGTAAAAACAACAGGAAAGCAGATGGACTTTGGGCTGCTACTCAAATATTACTTCAGTACAAGAACTGTTTCCTCTAATAATGTGGCATTGTATGATACTTCCCTTCCCAACATGATTGCTGAAGACAAAATGCGTGCATAGCGAATGATGTGAAGAAAGCTGATGGTACTTGGCTATTCAAAGATATTGCATCTGGGGGTCTTAAAGGTTTGAAATTAAGCAAGTTGGCAACCTGATTAAAAAAAATAAAAAAGCCATATTGAAGAAGTACACGTGCCTGTGTGATCATGAGGTGTCGAAGGAAGTAGGTATCAGAAGTTCACAAACAGGCAAAAAAAAAAAGATGATGTGAACAAGCGTGTGCAATGTAAAGACACAAAACTCACCTGTAAGATCAGTGGATGGTATCAGAAAGTCCACATGGAAGGGATGGTATGTCTAGAGTGTGGCATAGCACTGATGAAATACATAACTATACTCTAGTTTGCTAATATTTCCTCCCATTACCATTATGATCTTTATTTTACCTCACCAATCTTGTTAGACTTGTATAGATCCATTGTATAATTAAGATCATCTGATGCATTAAAGCCAAGATAGATAACCCTTCAGCAACAGTAAGAGAAGTAATGATTCCCTGAGGGTACAGGAAGCAGGGGTATGTGTGTGGAGGGCGGGGGTGAGGACAGGTAAAAGGGGGAACTGATAGCAATGATGACTGTATAACTAACGCAAGGGGAATGGACAACAGAATTTCAGGGAAATTAATACTTTGGATAAAATAACAAATTGCAATAATAATATATAATAAAATAACTAGGATTTCTGGGGGGGGCAGAGCAGGAGAGGAAGGAAATAGAGGGGAGCTTATATCAAGAATTTCAAGAAGAAACAGTTTGACACTAATCGTGGTAGCAATTAAGCAATTATGTTTGATCTAATTGAATTATGAATTGTAAAAATACCTGTAGGATCTACCAATAAAACAGTTTTTAAGTTTGTGTTTGGCAACTTCTTTTATGTGTATTTTGTTTATCAGTTCTCTGCATTCTGTGTAAATATAATTAAATGAACGATGTGATTACTTGACTTTTTTATTTTTGCCAATTTTTTAGAAATGATACTATAAATTTCATTGTTTGTTCTTTGTCTCAGGCAAAAAGAATAGCATGAAGCTGCCTGAGATTTATGATTCATCAGAGGACTTAGGTGAGCACACTATTATCTATTATGGATAAAAATGTTGCCCTTAAAAATGTTTCTCTTAACCCTCTTTATGAACCGGGTAATCTTTGGAAATTGGCTCTTTCTTTGAAGATGCTATCATTTAAGTTTAAAATAAAACTCATACTGAACGATGAGTCTTTATCTTTTCTATTTGATGTTTTATAAAGAGTGAGAATAGACATCATGGTAGAAGACAAAGACCACCAGGAACTGGAAGGGCAAATAAATGATCTTTACTTCAAGATACAGAGGGAGCAAAGTTCTATGTATGCCTTGAATGTGGACTACTGGTCTTCAGAACTATGAGAAAATTAGTCTATTTTATAATACACCCACTTTATTGTATTTTGCTACAGAAACTCTAGGATTCTAAGATAATTCTTTCATTTACCAATGAATGCTTCAATTAATTATCTAATGAGAGATTGAACTGAGATTTAATAACTTTACTATCATTTCCACACAATGCAAATAACAATTCCTTATAAGTTTACGCTATTTGATTTCCTTGAAATAAAATGTATGAATAAATTTCTATTGTATCAAATAATATAAATATTTATATTAAATAAATAATAAGATAGATGCTTGCATTTTTATTTTAATTTGGAAACTTTCTGAGTAATAGGTGTCTTTCTTGTTTCCAACTATATCCTGGATAGTTTTATTTCCTCATTAATCACAATAGTCCTCCAGTTTTTGAGTAACATTAGGAGCATATGGATTTTATGTATTTACCCTTTTACAATACATTACATTCTTAGTAGGTGATTTCAGATTAGGCCAAATGAATTCTTCAATATTTTTTTCTCAGTCTCTTCATAGAATTCATTCATCTCTGTTTGTTTGTTTTTTTTTCTTTCTGTTGAAACTTTAATATTGTTGTTAGGTTCCATGATGCATAACTTTATGTACAGCAGAATTAAAGTCTGTCCAGTCTTCTGTTAGTCACACAAACACTGAGGTGTTTAAGCCTACTGTAGCCGTTATAAATTCGTCTTGTTTATGGCCGTGCTCTTTCCATTGACCCTCCCCTCAGCAAGTATGACCTTCTTTTCCAAGACTTGTCTCTTTTGATACTATGTCCAAAGCACACGAGGCAAAGTCTCACCATCCTCAATTCTCAGGAGCATTCTGGAGGCCTTTCCTCCAATTGCTGTTCTGCAAATCTGTAATCCTTTTCATAGTCATCATCAACAGCCTAAATCAAATGCCTCAATTAATTATTTTGTGTTCTTCTTTAGTCCATGCCCAAGTGTTCACACGCAAAGGAGGTAATAAAAATATCACATTCCAACTATATATTTCAAATGTATCTGATATTATTTTTATCCCATATATAGAGTCATTCATTATGCTATGTCCTAGAGGGTTTTAGTAGATATAATGGTGAACAAACACAATCTGGGTTCTGGTGTGTTTATTGCTATTGAGTTGTTATTGTTTCAAAGAATTTTCAGTATGTAGATCCAAGAACTACACATTTTGATCAAGAAAAAATATTAAGCTTTCATATTTGTTTTCCTTGTCTGATATAGATCGCTCGCAGAGCCAAGAGTTTTTATAAGACACCACGAGGTTTTTGCTGTAATTAACGGATGGTTTGCTTTTCCTGTTGTTTCTAAGAAATTAAACAAAAGATAGTTATTGAATCCTTATCTTTGAAATAAAACTGTATTTATTTAATCATAACTCTGCTAAAAAACAAAGAGTCTGAAGGGCCTTAAAGGGAAAAATATTAATTTGATTTTAAATCTCTAAATTTCCCCAGTCTTTCTCACTGCAGAAAATAAATTCACCCACTGACATATTATAAATGGGAGATAGATAATTTTGCTGATGGCCTTTTCCTGATAAGGAAAATATTGGAAAGGAAAATTTGGAAAGGAAAATATTTTCATATGAGACAAGTGAGAAAATATCCTACTCAATTGAATTTGATATTTTGCATCAGGAATCTTTTTGTTTGCTTGTTTTGTTATATCTCTAGTATAGTTCTTAGAATGAAGGCTAAGGGTGAGAAGCAATGAAGTATTTTCCTTTTCTATATATAAAATCTTCATTTCATGGCAAGCATGCCTCTTGAGAAGAAATAAGAAAATCACCCTTTACTTTCAGAAGTAACAAGACAAAGAACTTAACATGTGTTGGGCTCCTCGCTTCATGAGCACTGATGAGCACCAGAACAGAGAGTTGCTCACATGAAGCTGCTGGCAAGCAGAACTTTGGTATCAGGTGGAATCCATCCTAACTTCTATCCAAAGATTACTGTGCATTTTAAATTTATCTTTGTAACAAGTTTGATATTTAGGGTTGGTCTTCAGAATAAAAGTTAATGTTTTATAATAAAAAACACCATTCTTCATCCATTCATTTTAAATGATTCCAGTTCATTTATTGCTTACCTGTATGTGGTTCTGTTTTGTAGAATGGAAATATAAATTTACTATTTACTTCTTTTCTAGTTAACCAAATGGGAGTTAGAGGAGAAACTGACACACAATGATAAACATTTCCATTTAGCAACACAGAGAATAGACAGTAGATTCTCACATATTGGGGACTCTCTGGCTTTCAATGACTGAGTTTTCAGAAGTCAATTGCCTTTCTTCTGAGACCACTCCAAGGGAACATGAACCTTCAGTCTTTTTGGTTGACCATTGAACATGTCAACCACGTGCAATCCATAGACACTCCAGGGCAGAATTTAATTGGTTTGTTTCTTTTAATTGAATTGTGCCATAGCAGAAATACCACAGTGGGTGATTCATAGAATAGAATTTGTTTTTTCACAGTTCTGGAAGTCAAGAGTCCCAATCAGAAGCTTGGTTGTATTTATTCATTCTGTAAAACTCCAAGTTTCCCGTGTCATTCTTGTCAATGAAGCCTAGGCATTTCTGCTCTTCTTAGCATCTGTCTTCCGGCACATGAGTCAGTGTATCTATAGTGATCTTTTTACATTTTGGAAGAGATTAAGTGTTAGCTCCATCCTACTCTGGCATGGTCTGACTAACATAATTTTTTTCAAATAGGATCATATTGTAAATATATAAATATATGTGTACTATTTATATATGCATACAAAGGGGAAACAGATTTTTCCCCAAAGCTCTATATTTAAATCTTTTTTACAAAACAACCCCATACCCTTCAAAATACTCTGTTATACTTAATATATTTGTCAAATCCGTGAGTCCATTCTTAGAAGTTTTTGCAAACTTATCTGTTTGGATGGCCGACAGTGCTTCCCTCAATTTTTTTTTCTTCACCTTTTCTACATCGTCACTTCACTGCCCTTTCATGATCCTTTTCCTTTGTGGAAACAAGAAGAAGTCAAGCAGGGGGAGATCAGCTGAGTAGCATATGGGCACAAGACAGACATGCTGTTTTTTTGTCCCCAGATGAAGACTGAGATGGCTGCAGGAGCAGGTGCATTGTCGTGGTGGCAAAACCAGACCCCTGTCTGCCACAAAGCAGACCCTTTTTTGTCACACACTGTGATGCTATCTGCTTAGGAACTCTAAAGAGAAAGCTTGATTAACAGTCTGACCTGGTGTTACATACTCCAAATGAACTATAATTCCACATTTTTTCCATGTGGGAGGTTGATGGATGTCCAGAATGAAGTTTGTCCTCAATCAACATTTCACCATTTTTGAAATGAGAAAATCACTTGCACACTTGAGCATGTCCTATAGTTTTGTCCTTGTAAGCTGTGTTCAACATCCCAATGGTTTCTGTGGCATTTTTTCTAAGCAAGAAACTAAATTTCATAGCCTCACACTGTTCTCTTAAATTGCCCATGAGAAAAACGAAGTTCAAGCAGAACTGCTTTTATGAAAAAATTCACTTTGACCAAATAAAAATTTCCCAGGAGGTAGGACTGGGTGAAATAACTGAACGAGTTGCTTGATGCTCACTTAGTGGGAAAAATATGTATTATGAAAGATCCACCCAGTGGAGCTTTTCTGGTTTGAGTGGGGTTATCCCTCATATATAAGCAAAAGCAACAAGGAAATAGGTGGACTTTGGGTCTCCACTTAAATCTTAATATGAGTATGGTTTGTTTTACTAATGTGGCAGTGTATGATATTCACCACCCTGACCAGATCACTGAAGACAAAGCATAAGCAAATGTGGAGAAAAAGTTATAGTGTCTGGAGTCTTAACAGGCAGACATCTAGCAGGAAAGCATGAAAGCCCACATGGAAGAAGCATACCAGCCTGTGTGTTCATTAAGTGTTGACAGGAAGAAATATTAGAAGTTCAAAAACAAGCAGCCAAATTGAAGGGAAGAGGTGAGGATGTAATAAGACCCAAAACCCACCTATCAGATAATTGGACAGTACCTCTGAGAAGGGTCACACAAAGGGTTGATAAATCAGCAGGCAGTATATTTCTGATGAGCTATAGAACTATGCTCTAGTTCTTTAATTTTTCCTCCCCTCCCTCTTGTGGTTTTTATTCATTTTACCTCATTAATCATGTTAGATTTGAGTATATTCGTTTGTATATCTAAGATTATCCAGTACATGAAGGCTAAGATAAATAACCCTTCAGAAACAGTAACAGGAGTAATGGTTCCCTGAAGGTACTTGAAAGGGAAGGGGGAGGGACATGATAGCATTGATGACCATATAACCCCACTTGATGAGACTCAGCAACAGAATTGTATGTGAATGGATGTATTCAACTGTGTAAGATATGTATATATATATGTATATATACATATAAAATAAAGAAAGAAATAAGGGCTCCTGTGGGGGTAGGTTGGGAAAGAGAG
This sequence comes from Nesogale talazaci, assembly GCA_004026705.1. NCBI lineage: Eukaryota > Metazoa > Chordata > Mammalia > Afrosoricida > Tenrecidae > Nesogale > Nesogale talazaci. The sequence goes on along the minus strand of PVJH01011440.1, from coordinate 6,647 downwards.
AGAATAAAGGGGAGCTACTAAAGGGGAGCTACTAACATCAAGGAGTTTAAGAAAGAAAATGTCTTGAGACTGACTGTGGTAGCAATCTCACAATACTGCTTGATGTGATTGACATATGGAAGGCTATGATATTTGTAAGGGCTTCCAACAAAATGATAAATTAAAAATAGACTCACATTTATAGTTTAAATATTAGAACTCCAACACATATTTGTATACAATTCAAAATATAGCAAACTTAATGTTGAGAGCTAACTTGAGGAAAAGCTAACCACAATAATGAATTTAAAGGGGGGAAATTATTCTATAATACAAAATACTATGTATATACATTATGAAATGGTAAGATAACAACATGAAAATGCCTTAAATATTAAGAAGGAGGTTTCCTGTGAAAAGAAACATTGATAACATAGAGGAGAGTACTCTTTCTCAGCCCAAGAATACTTATTTTATGTTTGCATTCAAATTCAGTTTGGGCATTCCTTGATGAATGTCTTTTGAAAATACTAATAATGAATGCATAATATTTCAAAGCTTAAGATAATGAGACAATTAAATGTGCTTTAAATGGGCATTAAAATCTGCAAGTTTGTATACATCATCTGCCATGTTTCTTGTTGATCACTGAACAATTGCACATGCATCAAGATTAACTGCAAAAGCAATGGTCTCGGGATGAGTGTATTTCTTTGTAACAGCAGTCAGGTACCTTAACTGGAAGTATTGGAGACTTTTAATTTGGGGTATTTTCATCACCAGAAAAAAAATCATACATTGAGAGGTAACTAAAGCAATAAATAATTACGGGGTTTGGTTAAAGACTTTTGCACTTCAGTAATGGATGCCAAATTACACTCTCTAATAACTATCACTACATTTTTTAATCATTCATACCTCCACTAGTAAAAGTTTGATCTTCAAGATGAAGTGTCAGGAAAGTTTAATCCATAGGCACATTCTGTTCTTCCTTCAATCACGAAAGGCCTCTGGAATTTAGTTCCTGTAAATACCTATCCATCCATATGAAGAGATGCCAGTCGTCCCTAGACCCATGGGTTCTAGAAGACAAAACCAGGCTATATCTCCAATATATGAACATTTAAAATTTTATAGATCAGAGCTCTCGTGACGTAGTGGTTATGGTTAGGCTGTGAATGCAAGATCTAGAGTTCAAAACCACCAGGCCGTCCATGAGAGTTAGACAGTGCTGCCTCCTCCCATAAAGCATCTTGCACATTCACAGGGCCAGGTCTACCCTTCCTAATGGAGTCACTGTGAATTGACATCGAGTTGATGGCAGTGTGTTTAAGATCATTCTTCGTCTCATTTAACTCAGATGTTTGCCGTTGCATTATAAGGAAGCTGAAGCTAAGGTAAAAGAATGTTAATAAAATGTAGCACTATGTAATTATTAAGATAAAAATTTTTTTTCCTGTTACTTATTCAAAATCTTCATTACTGTATGTGCCTCTTATGATAAATCCAAGTGGGCTTCAAAAATTTCATGGAAGATTAAATTAAAAGTAGTAGACTTTTTCCATGAAAATTTCTGGAGGCTCTTTGTGTACCATGTGTCTTAGCTTCTATGATAGGAAAGAATGTGGAAAGGGTACCCCCAGACACAGATAGTGATGTCAGTGTTGCTTGTTAGGATAGTTCCTTGAGATTCCAACTTATTCCTTGTCTTCCTACTTTTTTTCGACGGGGAGAGGCTTCCTACTTTTTAAAAAGTACCAAAGCAAACCTTGTAAACATCCGTTGTCTAAGAGGAGGCATTAATATAGTGTCAAATAGCAGTCTTATCTGCCCCAGGCACTAGAATTACTTCATTTTCTATCTACGGATCCAGGAGATACAAAAATTTTCTTAAAATTAAAGAAAAATTAACCAACAAAATCCAGCATTTAGAAGTTTCATCTCATATTTTCTTCTAGTACTTATACAAATTCAAACTACAAGGAATTTTGCTTTAAACTTTGAAGTGAAATGGTGTTTTGCTTTTTTTTTATGATGTTTGCCACCAATCTGTCCTAAAACACTTTTTAAATGATTCATATTTTCCTAAGTTTAAGCGTATTGCTCATTATTTTAGTGAAGTAAATGAAATAAGGACTGAACTCGGTGAGAAAAGAGAAATAGATCCCAGATAGATTGCCATCTGAAGGTATCTTTCAAACCACCCCCCAGATGGCTACCCAAAGCAGAGGTTGGGAGTCCTGCTAAATTCAGGAAAAAAATATCAAGTTGAATTAGATGAAATTTGTGGGGCTGAGAGGTAGAAACTTTCCATTGAGAAAGCTCTCCAGAAATGTACACAGGAATCCTTTTTAGTCAATAACTACACTAGCTAGGTATTTAATAATTGGATCATTTCCTAAGAGACTAGCTCCTGGACTTATTTATGTTTTCCAATTGATGAATTTCTGATTTTTATTTTCATCAATTATTACTCAGCTTCTCATAATTTTATTTTAGTAATCTATTTCTCATTTCTTGGAGACAATACTTACTCAACTTATTGTTTCCTCTTTCATTTTCTGAGCTAATAAAAATAATTGGACTGTCAAATCAAACTCTCACAAATCATATACTTTGCCCAGGATAAAACTCAGATAATAATTATAAGGCTATGGAGATTCAAAAGCTTCAATGTAGAAGAATGTTTAGGACATAGAGATTGATTTACCTAAAAGTTTTTTCCCACTGAGATCATGCACTTTCTGGGCCAGAATACCAGATGAGGTGGCTAAATGGATTTGATAAATCAACTCACACAGGAAAAATATTTAAACCAAGTAAAAATCTCTTGAGAGAGTTGTGTAGCTCATATCCAATTTACTGGTTGTAGCTTGTATTTTCAGTTTCTGTCATTGGTTCAACAGTGGAATTCACATTGGCATATGGAAGGCATGATTCTACTGGGGGCCAGTGTGTCTCCTGTGTAGTCACTATCCATCTCTCAGTGGAGCCTTGTGTGTTTCTAGATTATTGAACCTACTTCATCAGAGCTTCCAGACGAAGATGCACTAGGAGACAGGACTTTAGATCAATTTCCAAAAATCAGCCAGGAAAATCTGTAGGGATCATAATTGCTCACTCTGGGTAGTGTTTTCTTTTGGTGTGTATGGAATCACAGGAAGTTAGATGAAATCAGTGACAGCTAACAGTAACCTTTCAACTAGTGATATTCTACTAGGGGAATTGTGTAGGTAGTCGTTTTTTCTCAGAAAATATCATTAGTGTGTTTACTTGGAAGTCTAATTGAGAAAAAGATTTTAACCAGGTCACCTGTTACGCACCTTCCATCCCCCAACATGGATTCCTCCTTCCAAAAATAGAGTGAATTCACAAACCAGCAGCTTGGAAGCAATCCTCCCATTGCTTCTCTTATTTCATAAGAAAATATTTTGTTGTCAAGTAGATTATGAATGAAAATAACAGAATAGAATACCCATAGGATGTCCAGGGCTGTTACTGTCACCAAAGCAGATTGTCACAACTTTCTCCCATTTATCTGTTGATAGATTTGAACTGCCTTAGCAGCTGATTGCTTAACCATGCCTCACCTTTAAGTCAAATCTGGGCCATATATTTTATATGTGTTCATCATAGTACAGGATCTTTGGTAACACAGATGAAAACTACCAGTTGTTCCACAGGAGGAAGTCTGGGTTTTCTACTCTTGTGAACAGTCTGGAAGCTAACAAGGCAGTTCTATCTAGTCCTAGGTGATCACCATGAGTCTACATCAACTCAGTATCAGTAAGGGTGTTTTTCCCCATCATTATACTAATGACTTAAGTGGTTATAATCTATTAGCAATTTATTATCTACATATGGCATAGCTATAGCTTGAATTGTGTTTTGTTTTGAGTCAACAGTTATTAGAACATGTGTTTTAATTTATTTCCAAAGTCATCATAGGATGAATACAGAATATAGAGCCCTAGCCCATAAAGATCTGTGCTTTATGAAAGAAAACTGAAAGGTCAGAAGTTTGACGTGAAAAAGAGATATGGCAATTTACTTCTGTGAGATTGCAAGCACGAAAACATTATGAAGTTCAGTTCTGCTCTGAAACACATGGGCTCACCATGTCATGGAATTGACTGGAAGAAAATGTTGGGTCATTCTTATTTATTAGAGAAGATAATATTTTAAATACTCTGAGACTTACTTATGTGTGATTTTTTAATAGATAATCTGTGGACACTATTTTAAAGGGAAATTACACAATGTAGATTTAATATATCATTATTATATTTCTTTTAGTAAATATACTTTTTATATCTTCTACTTGTGCAATGTCTATCCACAGCTTGGCATGCACATTTAAATTTGCAAGATACTTTTTTTGAATTAGAAATAATTTTATTAGGGGCTTGTACATTGCTTTTCACAATACATAAATAAATATACTGTGCCAGGCACCTTCATGTGCCTGCTGCAGTCATCATTCTCCAAACATCCATCTTTTCCTTTGAGCCCTTGGCATTGGCTTTTCCATCCTTTCCCCTCTTCTCCTTCTCCCTTCCCCATCAACCCTCAATACTTTATAAATTATTATTGTTCTGTCATATCTTACACTGCCTGACACCTCCCTCAACCCACTCCTTTGATGTCCATCCTCTAGATAAGAAGTTATGCGTAGATCCTTGCAGTTGGTTCTGTCTCTCTATCCCACCTTCTCTCCACCCACCCAGTAGTTCCAATCTAACCACTGGGCTGAAGAGGCTCATCCATCTTGGTTTCCCCATATCTTCAGCTCCCCTCTCTACTAGTGTACCTTTACCAGTCCATCTGGATTTGTAAGGTAGAGTTGGGGCCATAATGGTTGGGGGGAGGAGGGGAGGAAGGTTTCAGGAACTATAGGAAACTTGTATGCATCATCACTTCCTGGCTGCACCTTGAATGGTCTGTCTCCTCCCTGTGACTCTCCTGTAAAGGGGTAACCAATTACCCACCAGTGGGTCTTGCTCTCCCCCTCATTTGTGATGATGTGATTCTTTTTTCTTTGATGCTCAAGACTTGCTCCCTTCAACTCCTCTTGATCACACATGCTGGTGTGCTTCTTCCATTTGGACTTTGCTATATCTGCGCTGGACGGCGACTCGTTTATCTTCAAGTCTTTGAGAGTTCAGACATTCAATCATTTGGTAGCTGGGCACCATCGTTTCTTCTACTCTGTTTGCCTCTGTATCCATTTGCCTTCAGCAATATTGGTAGTCAATTGATCCATTCATGTTGATTTTTGTTCTTTGATGCCTGATACATGATTGTTTCAGCACCTCATGATCACACAGGCAAATGAGCTTCTTTTATGGTGGGTTTTGCTGCTCCTGAGGTAGATGGCTGCTTGTTTATGCTCAAGCCTTTAAGACCCCAGATGCTATATCTTTTGATAGCTGGGCACCAGAGTTTTATAAACCAATAATGTCAGAGATGGTACTCTATGAGGTTTGGGAAGGACTGTTCCACTTCTTTCCTTATAGTAGGAGGAAATGGCATGGGGGCTGCATCTGACCTTCTCTGTCTTCAGTAGAGAGAAGAATCCCATGTCACACCAACTCAAGACCTATTGTCATGGGCAGAGATCAGCCATTCCTCTCCCCTCCATCGTTCTTTTGTCCTCTTCTGATACCAACTCTTCCAATGATGATCCTGTTAATTTGTGTATTCATTCTGTGTAGTCACTATTCATCTCTCAATGGAGACTTTCGTGTGTTTACAATGGCTACCCCAAACTCACAGACCACTCACAATCTGGTAATTTATTAAGGAAGTTGACAGGCTATCACACATTAGGATAAGAAAACATTAAAAAATAATGTCTCTTGTAATTTTGTCCAACACAATGCCTCTTCATAGCCAGTAACATGTCTATGTGGTTCTCAGTCATGCGAGCATTTTTATGCTATTATTGAATATAGCTTGTCTTATTTATACGTACTTAGGTTGAAGCTGAAGAAAATCAAAACAAATGCAAGAGAGCCAAAACCACAATTTTGAGATTTGAGTTTTTGAATTTAGAGAACAAAGACTAGTTTTGATGCATTGAACACTAATGAGAGAAAACCTGATGAGTTGTGGGATGACATCCAGCATATACACATGAAGAAACTGAAAGGTCATTCAAAAGACAGGAAAGAAAAAAAAGACCAAAGTAGATGTCAAAAGAGACTCTGAAACCTGCTCTTGGATAGAGCTCAGTAAAGCAAACAGAAGTGACAAAGTCAAAGAGGCAAACAGAACACTTCAAAGAACAACTCAAAATAGAGTCTTATTTAAAAATATGCAAATACCTCGATTTAGAAAGCCAAAAAGGAAGAACACACTCATCACATCTCAGGATAAAAAAAATGAAGAAAAAATCCAAACCTATAAATGAAATATTTAAGGATTCTATAGGAGGAGTGCACATGTGTGGAGTATGCCGCACACTTGTACTCCCCTCTTTCTCTCTGCCTCTCCAGGCCTCTTCTCAGTCTCGGAGTGATCACACCAGTCACGCGCGTGTCTGTGCAGAGACTTCTGCTGCCTGAGGACCAAGGTAAGAACAAATTAAGGTTTATTTATTTTTGAAGTTAGGAGATTTTTTTTTTTTATTTTCCAGTTAGTAGGGCCTTTTAGTGGTTAAAGGAGGT